>JBCAUI010104209.1:0-18998 GCA_038406195.1 Haplosyllis anthogorgicola
TAGGAAGGGTGTCCTAGTAGATACCCTAAGGGTGGGACTGTTTGGACATAGTGTCCAGTTTGTTATCTCCTCGATGTCATTGCTAACGGAGATAGCACACCTGTGAACGGCTGTGGTCCTTTACGTGTTGATG
Organism: Haplosyllis anthogorgicola; assembly: GCA_038406195.1. Classification (NCBI taxonomy): domain Eukaryota; kingdom Metazoa; phylum Annelida; class Polychaeta; order Phyllodocida; family Syllidae; genus Haplosyllis; species Haplosyllis anthogorgicola. The sequence continues at coordinate 134 of JBCAUI010104209.1, forward strand.
GGGTCCCTTAAACTTCGGGGGATGCCACATGACTTTAGCTGCCTGTTCTATGGAGCCAAGTAGCAGATCTTCAATTCTTTTAAAACTTTTTTGCAGGACAGAATTTGTGGCAAATTTGGACTGAAACAGATGGATAAGGCACGTTGCGTCATTTCGCATTTGAAGAATGGTTGTCCTTTCCGGAGACAGCAGTTGAGAAATACGGTAAAAGCAACTTACGCTATCTTCCGCTTTACCATACTGCTTTTCCTTTCTAAGGATACCAGTAAGAGTGTAAAGATAGTCCAGTTCAACGCTTTGGAATCAGCAGTTTCGTCTCTTTCAGAATTTCGTATGCATCGCTGGCAACGCAGTTGGTCAAAAATAAACGCAAATCGATGGAATAAAGCAGTATTTGAATCTTTATGTCCACACTGTCAGGGAACATCACTTGCACCAGATGCTTGTATTTCTCAAATTCATCCAATTTTGCATTGTGTGTAAACAAGTGCATCTGACAACTCCTAATCAACTTCGTGATTTCCTTTCCTCTTCCTACTGCCACTGTCCCAGGGGAATGGCATATTCTTGCCAATTGCTGACCCTTATGTTTGACCTCTTGGGATTTACCCTCAGGTTTAGCACAGTTACACTGCACATTTGAATCTTCTCTACTTTGAATGTTTGCTTTGACCTTAGCTTGGCCATGACCTTGATATCCATCACATCTACACTTCTGTAAATCTTTCACAGACGCACGTTTCAGGTGTGGCAGCAAATAATCATAAATTTCCGGCGATGATTGAGCCAAAACCTCAACATATTCCCTTCCAGGTCCCTTTTCCTTCTGATAGGCAACAAGTCTTTTAAGAATTCTTTTAACAGCCGCCCTTCTAGTTACTTCCTCTGTTAAAGTAACTTCTTCCAGAGTAGCAGAACTGAGTCCAGAATCTTCATAAAGAGATGGAGCCATTTTATCTGGATAAAGATTCTCCACCAACATGCAGTACACACATTTTTGTACCTCCATGTTTGAGCTGCTTTCTGCCATATCCTTCACAGTTTTCCTTAGTTTCTCACTGATGTAGCAATAATCGTTTTGTTCCAGAGCTTCACAGAACTTTTTGAACGGATCCTTCTTTGCGTCACACCTTTTTATTCGAAATAAGAAGTCGGTATTTTGTTTAAACAAAGTTTGATGTCTTGCAATTGTATCTAAATCATCTTCCGATAAACGTTTTCTTGTACAAGATATATTAATATTCCAGGATGAATTTCAAGGTTTAAGTTGTGTACAATAAGTTTGTAACACTTCCTCGGCGCTTCTTGTACTTGTCTTTGCATGTCTTTTGGACCACTTTAGGATGTACAGGAGCCCAATTTATACCTAAATAGCTAATGGTTATTGGTGGCACAATAAAGAGGACATGCACAGTGAGGAAAACAAGACCTTGTGCAAAGAAAAGACAAAAAGAAATTTCAACAAACTAGAGCCAGAAAGTGACTGGTGCCCCTCAAAAGTGCACTCGTTTTTGTGTGTGTTATTTTTACTCTACAGCTTGAGAGACGTCCAAGGATGCAGTGATCAGGAAAAAGACTACTCCTGGCAAGTTTTCTAGATGCTCCAATAATACATACAATGATAAATACCTATTAGCCATTGTGACCTAAACTCGGGACCTTCCAGCTCTGCAGCAGACTCTTTGCCAATCACTGTATCCAACATGGATACGAACCTTACTGGAATAGCTCTTTCGTTCACAAAAAACGTAAAAATTCAGCGAATGTTCTCTTATCCAATCAAAACTCGGTACTGATGGTTTTTCTCATCATGAATGCAACAAGATGGACAAACATTAAGGTGGATCGCTCCTCTTAGGTCAAAGTAATCTCTAAAATACTTTTAGGTTTTAATCTTTCTTGTAAATGCAACTAAGTGGATATATATTTTCAACTTGCACGTACCTTATTTTTGAAATAACTACACATGTGTAATTCCTCTTTTTATATTAGAAACACTAAGTAAAAAGTACATTATTGCATTTTTCAACAAGGAGGAGTAATTCCAATTTTATAAATCTCTCCACAATTATTGGCCATTATATGTTGATGAAATTTTAGGAACAAAAAGTAATGGTCACCAACCTAGTTTTTTTTAAAAGGTTGAAATTGACAAAAATATGGCAAAAATTTGGGTGAAAATACTGTTACAAAACAATACACATGGAATTGTTATCCTTAAATATGTTTAATTATATCAACAAAGTATCATATTGCCTTTAAAATTAATCATTTTCAATTATTTTCAATGTTGTAAAATGTCTCAAACTCTGCAAGACCCACTCACGGAAACTAATAGGAGCGGTCCTCCGTAAGGAGGCGGGAATAACCATGTGTGGACTTTTGTAGCGACTGTCAATTATTAAATACACAACTTTCCGGTTCAAACTAGATCCGAATAAGATTGAAGAGCACTGTACACTGTACAAAAGCGACAATAAGTAACTCTAAGCAAAATTTCCACAACCCAACTAGCTTTTTCTTTGAAGTTTATGATATCTCAACATTTTGTGGATTATGAAGTTAGAAAGCAATGCCTCAGCACTTTTTCACGAGTCAGTTATATTTGCCTTAGGAAATAAACATAATTATTTTTATCCTACACCTCTGCCTTGCTAAAGCACAAACATAAACATGCACACATCAAAGATTTTGCACGAAGATAAATTTAAATTATTCAAAACTTTAGGACTGAAGCAGTAAAATCCAGTTCAAGTTCCCCTGAGCACCATGCTACTCCTAAGGAGAAGGTGACCACTAGTTTGTTAAGAAAATCACCAGACCGTTGTACATGACGAGCTGTTTATGCCCCAGGTGTTTTGTGGCGGGTAGGTGGGAGGGAATCCAAGACTAAACCAAGCAACTGATACCACTATAGAACAGCAATCCCAGTGGCGGATCAAGAAATAGTTCGAGAGGGGAGGTCCCAAAATGGCGGCCATGGGTTTAACAGGAGGGAGGCTAGGGTTCTATTTACCGGTAGAATAATACATGGAGACAAGTAAAATTCAGCAGATCCAGTCACATGTATATATGTCCAAAAACAGAAAATCCACGTTTAACATGACTAGTTTCGAGTTTTTTCCACTCAGCGCAGAGATAACGGACAAACACTTACTGTGAATTACTATCAAATTTTATGTTTACCAACTGATACTTAAAGTAGACACGTTTACAGTATAATTATTGTTTATTGTAACAACTTCAGGTTGAACAAGATTGCCTCACCAATAAAAGCATCTTAAGTGGCACTAAAACTACAAGTGGTTCTACACCAAATGATGATATGGACAAAACACCGCAAACTGACCAGATTTTAGAGAATAGATGCGAGGAGTTTTATGGTTTCCTCTCTTTCTTCCATTTGGTTCGTTTGTCATTTTATTTTTTTATCTTAAATGTAGACAGACACGCACCAAGACGAAGATAAAGTTCCCAATTCATAAATGCGTTAAATTTGACCATTTGGATGATATACTAACAAATAAAATTCAGCTAATCTTATTTGGTATTTGTCCAAATTTTAGAAATGCACGTTTGACGTGACTGGTTTTGGGATTTTCACTCATCATGAATATAAAGGAGGAAGACAAACATTGAAATTAAATTTTATGTTGACCAATTGATAATTGAAACACATATGTTTACAGTATAATTATTGTTTATTATAACATCTTCAGGTTCAAATGGGATCTCAGCATCATTCAAGGGTTTGTGAAGAGCATCTTGATAGGTACGAGTGGCACTGTAACCATACCAATTTGTGGCAGGGACAAAGCACTTCAAACTGACCAGATTTGTTTCCGCCAAGATGACATTTTTGAGAGTAGATGCAAAGAATTATACGGTTTTTTCGTTCCTATTCAAGCGACAGGCAAAACAAGATTTTTGCATTTATTATTTATTTATTTATTTATTTATTATATTGTTTATATCTACACAAGCTGTAGTAGCCACATTCAAAGCAGAGCACCGTTCATTTAACGGGTACATTTTCCTGACACGAATAATAATCTTGCAATGTTGTGTACAAAAATATATGAGGCCTGAAAATTTAAAATCACAACCAAATGTACGTACAAATTAACATCCGTCAAAATCTTGATTGGAAACAAAAAAGAATCTATTCTGAATCCTTGACTCTGAATTAATCAACTGATGAGAAATAACTCTCCTCTCATCCGTTATGTGTCAACAATTCGTAACTATTAACAATAATCACTGTCATCACAAATGTTAACCTGTCTTCCCTAAAAATGGGCTAACTTAAATATTGTTACACCGAATAAAATATCCGAGTAATCTTGTATATGACACCAATCAATTCCTGCTTCCCCATGACATTACATCAGTTAGTCTTATGAAGTTAGTTAAACGTGCCAATGATACTGGATGCCATTGTTTCAGTCCGTTATATTCCTGAGGATGAACCTGCCTCGCACCCTGAACTAACATCTTCCTCCAGATGAATCTTTCCAATTGCAGCAGCAGTGATCCTGGTTTCTAGGTGGTTAATACGTTTCTGGGCCCAATGTATCAAATGCTGGTAGTTTGGTTTGTTGCAAAGTAACAGAGCTTCGTTGGAAAACTCCAGAGCCCTCTGGTGCTGCTTCTTTCTCATGTGAAGATCAGACGTGGCGAGAAGATATTTAATACGAGTAAGATAGGATGTTGTCTCCCATTCCTCTACCACCTTATTTAGGCTCAATTCAGCTTTTCTTATGTCTTCAGAACTGACATCAAAAGCCTCAGTGATTCCTCCTCCTGTGATGCAACATCTCAGATACAACAGAGCCAGATGGATACAACTCCTCCTGCCAGACACTGAACAGCATTCTGCATACTTGGAAGTCACTTTTGACTTTCTAAGAAACTTCCTGACCTTAGCAGCCTGATCTACAGAGCCCAGAAGCAGTTCTTCTATTTTTCTTAAAGTTTTCTTTGGAACTGAGTTTGATGCGAATTTGGACTGGAACAAATGAATCAGATATTCAGCATCTCTTCGCATGTGAACTATGGTTGTATTCTCAAGTAACAATAGATGTGAAATCTGGTAACAAGAGCTGGAATAGTTTTCTATGCTACCATATTGTTTTTGTCTCCTGAGGATTTTCGATATCATACACAGATACTCCAATTCAAAGTACAGCGGGCAGCTGGATTTGGGAATGAGCTGTTTTGCCTCTTTTAAGGTCTCCTTTGCATCCTCTGACACACAGTTTGTTATGTAGATGTGACCATTTAAAGAACAAAGCATAAACTGCAGCTTTGTGACATGTGCTGCTAAACATGTCATGGTAGTTTGTAGCAAGAGTTGGAGTTGCACATGTGCAGTAACAACCCAATATTGATATGGGTCTGTATGATTTTAAACCCGTAGGATCCGTATAGTGCAATCTCATAAAAACCCATACAATATAAGTATTAAGTGTACATGTCTTTACAATTCTATCACCTAATTGGCATAAAAATCACATGTGTTTGTTTACTTCCTATCTCTTTAATATATCTATGTGTCTGTACAGGTTGTGGAAACAATAAAACCTGTCATTGCCCCTATGTAATTTGATACTTCATAGTTTCCCACAATACTTCTTATCACCTTATCACATGGTTACATGTTAACCTTGTGAACTTTGCACTGCACGTTTTGCCAAACAAAACAATAGTGAAAAATTCAAGACAACAATATAAAAAAGCAATATTATGGAGGATCACACTTATTCAAGTCAAAGATCCAGATCTCCAATATTAAGGAATAATGGAGGATGGACAATTCCTAAAACAAGCAGTGATGGAATATTAAGTCCAACAATTACCAACAATTGTCCAACAAGTCCAACAATTGTTCAGCCAGTTCTACATCTTCAACTCCAGTTCAATTTGAAATATTAAAAGATGAAGATGACAAATCCCCACAAACTGGGACATGTTTAATTGATGATGATCCTTCAGGTAAATAAATAAATAATTTTTTATTATTAAGTCATTATTTCATGTCCATACAGGTCATTTGTACATGTCCATACATGGGTCATTTGTATGTGTCCATACATGTTTAATATGTATTCTGTATCAACATATGGGTCCACACAGGTCCCTTCATTTCATATACTGTTCTACGGCTTTTACGGGCCAATACATGAATATATGAAAACATAGACTCACCTGTAATCCACATGTATGTACATTATCCTATAAATCTTGGATAAATGTGGATTAAATAATTAGATAATTTGTCAAAATGTACCAAATGTATATGTGTCCAATATATCAGGAATATCAGTATCAATATATTAGTATCCAATAATAAAAATAAAACAGTTAACAATATTTACAACATTGTTGTCCTCTAATTTCAATTTCTTGATAAATAATCCAAAAATATGTCAGGATCATATCAAAATCTTGAGTGTAGAGTATTGCCTCCATTTCCATTTCCATAAGTTGACTATTTTGCCAGTGATCCAGTTGCAGATTTGTAAGATCTGCTGGAAACTTTGTAGGCAAATCTGCCCTCACCTCCTCCCTCATAATCACAAATACAACTACAACTCTTTCTAAAATTACAATTACAATAAAATTCTCCATTTCAAGTAACTCCTTTGTCTTTGAGCTACTTATGCAAGAGTATTGGGTAGTTTTGCCTGGGAGAGGCTAGGGAAGACATGGTCAATACTCTTATCTCACCTACAAACCAATCAACTTGTAGTTTTGTGTGTACATATCTGTCTGTGGGCTTTGATTCATACTTGGATTTCCTTGCCTTTTCAAAACAAGATGAAAACCACCAAGCAATATTTATGAGATAAGTGCTGTCAGCACTGGATTATTTTCATTAGTCCAAAGTCTAAACATCCTGCCACAATAACTTTATTACATTAGAGGGCAAATTGATAAGTTACATTTGGTGGTTACATCATTTAAAAGTTTTAAAAGTTCCAAATCTTATTAAAAATTCATGTTATTTAAATTATTTTTTCATATAAAGTAGATATGCACATTTCCTCATGGGCCTATTGCTTTTGATATTTAACTAATCTTTTAAGAAGCCGCCCTTCTAGTTACTCCCTCTGTTAAAGTAACTTCTTCCAGAGTTCCAGAGCTGAGTCCAGAATCTTCATAAGAGACGGAGCTATTTCATCTGGATAAAGATTCTCCACCAACACACAGAACACACACTTTCGCTTGCCCTTTTCATGTGCCATTTTCTTTGATTTCAAAAAACTCGGTGATGACTTTAAGCATCATACCTTCTGCAGTTACAAAAAGTTTATTCCTTAGTTAACGCTTTAATGTTACCTCATGTGAACAAATGGACTTCACTGTATTTCAAGCTCATGTTCAATTCGTGTATTATCATTAAGTAAGACCCCAGAAAACACTCCATTCCGTGTCTTGGCTTCATGTGCTTCACGTGTTCAAAATATATTTCAACTAGATTCTCTTGACGTCTGAACTCAATTCTTACATCCAAATCCTCCACAACTGTAACTCATAACATCTCAATGTACCATACAAAATACAATGTCCATAAAATCTTATTTGTGCCGCTTTAACCTATTGTTTCATCATTTCCGTAAAGCTTAACATTCTACAAACACTTCATATTATGTTTATAACGCCACAAGTAGTAACTGATAAGGAAAAAACTGCAAGATCGGCCGACCTGAGAGATTAAGACACTCAAAACTTTCTTAATATCTTAATAAGATAGAAGGACAGAAAACTGTAGTCAAACAATTGACTGTTTGATGTAGTACATAGGGGCGGATACAGGATTTCTCGTTGGAGGGGGCGCCCCGACGCGTTCAGGTGGTTGGAGGGGGCGCCTTTTAATATTTTCCTCCAAAACCCCATGAAAATGAAAGAATTTTGGGCCGTTGGAGTGGCCCCTGGATCCGCCAATGGTACATACACTCCTGCATTTCCTGTGACACCTGAGACAACAAATATCTCTCGTTTTGTATCCTCGTGAAAAACACTAATATGTCAAAGAGCGACACTTTTTCGACCAAGTCAGGTTTCACGTGACGTATTGATGAACCTCCGTCATCTTTCTTTTTTAAATTTTTTTTATTGGACCAAGGTCCATTTGTGGGGCCACTGATTACCCCTATTTTGGACTTAGTGTGACCTTCCCCATGGGTTTAAATCCAGGGTGGATCTCTTGCCTGCACTCTTACTTGCTTGCATGCAGTGATCTCAAGGGTTACTTTTGGTGCAACACATGCCTTTTCCACCAATAGAGGTGCACACTGTGTAAGCATGTACACAGCATGGCTGGCTGGGCTCCTGTCACACATGCATCAGCCAGGATTTGAACTCCCGATGCAGTGGTGAGCTGCTCAGCGATGCGTGACTAAGTCAAACGCGCTTCCAACTGAGCTATTCCAGCCGTTCACCTCAGTCATCTTTGATCTTGTCGCATAACGCTGTGAGCTAAGTTCTGGTTAACTGATACATTGTCAGACTTGGACTTCCTACATTTCGTTACGAACAAACTGTCAAAAAAGCACACTAGCCGCAACCATTCGAGTTATCGTATGATAATATGAAGGTTTAATGTTTGTTTATTTATGATGAAGAAGGGACAGCAGACAAATACTCGTCTAATAACGTGTACCTGTGTCAGCAGAGGCGGCTACTGTAATGTTGATTGACCAACAATTAACACGTTTACAATAAACTGTAAAATGAACCCCTTTCCGCCCAGATCAAAGCATCAATCAACAAATACTCAATAACATTACATCACATTTTATTGTTATTCCTCTGAAGTAAGAAAAGTAAGTATTTGCACAATTGATTTCTGTACAAAATAAGGTTTAACACTTAAGCACCAGTGTAAGGAAAGGTGTATCAAGATGTTTATTTTATGTTTTAAGCTAATCGACCACAAAATTTGTGATCTGGGTTGTTGATAATCTCAAGTTTTTATCATCATCATCATCATCATCATCATCGTCGTCGTCAATTACCAGCTGTTCTCACTCCCGGAGGATGTGACGTCATACCCTGCAGTAACGTCATCATAAGAATCAACACACTTCATACAGACCACTCGTCGAGAGGAAACAGCTAGTCTCTTCTGCAAGTAGGTGATACGTCTCTGAGCCCACTGTTCCATGCGGTTGTGATGCTTATTTTTACAGAGCAGAAGAGACTCCTGGGCCAGTTCCAGGGAATTCTGGTAATCCTTCTTTCTCATGTGCAGATCTTACATAGCCAGAAGATACTCGATATGCGTGCGTTTGGAGATGCCCTTCCATTCCTCCACAACCTTATTCAGGCTCTGCTCAGCTTTTCTTACGTCTTCAGTACTGACATCAAAAGCCTCAGTGATTCCTTCTCCTGTGATGCAACATCTCAGATAGACCAGAGCTAGAAGGATGTGATAAGCTGTTCCTGAGACATTACTATCATCTGCATATTTCATGGTCAAAGCAGATTTTCTGAAGATTTCTCTGACCTTAGCTGCTTGATCAATGGAACCAAGTAACAGATCTTCAATTCTTCTGAAAGTTCTTTCAGGGATAGTATTTGTCGCAAATTTGGACCTAAACTGGTGAATCAGAAACTCAGCGTCTCTTCGCTTTTGAACCGAGAGAATCTTTTCAGGACACGACAGTTGCGCAATTTGGTGGAAGGCATTGACAAACTCTTCTGCTTTGCCATATTTCTTCTTATTTCGCAGTGGTTGGGCAATCGCACAAAGATAGTCTAACTCAAAGAACAGCGGAGATGTGGATTTGGGAATGAGACCTTTAGTCTGTTCCAAGATTTGGTATGTTTTGCTGGAGACAGCGTTTCTCACGTAGTGAGCAGCCACTGTATGGTGCAGAATATGAATCTTCATGTCCACACAGTCAGGAAACTTCAGTTGTAACAGTTGTTTGTATTTTTCAAATTCTTCCCATTTTTCGTTATGCATCAGAAGGTCCATCTCACCACATGTAACAATCAGTTTCCTCTGTTCTCTGCTTGGTACTATTTCTACTGGTCCTAGAGAACGAGGTAAGGTCACCATCTGATGACCTTGACGCATGGCCTTGGCACCATCAGTCTCAATGTATCGGTGTTTAACCGTGTCATTTGAAGGAGAATTGAGACGATGCCTTCTTCTCACTTTGGCATGACCTTGACCTCTCAGGCAAGTGCATCTTTGTAGGTCACCAATGGATACACCATCTAAGTGTGGCAGCAAGTAATTATAATTCTCAGACAATGACTGAGCCAAAGCCTCAATATACTCTCTTCCAGAGCCCCTTTCCTTCTGGTAGGCAACAAGTCTTTTAAGAATTGTTTTAACAGACGCCCTTCTAGTTACTCCCTCTGTTAAAGTAACTTCCTCCAGAGTTCCAGAACTGAGTCCAGAATCTTCATAAAGAGACGGAGCTATCTTATCTGGATAAAGATTCTCCACCAACAGACAATGCACACATTTCTGCACCTCTGCCTTTGAGTCACTTTCTGACATTTTAGCCACAATATTCCGTAGTTTCTCACTGATGTAACAATAATCGCTTTGCTCCAGAGCTTCACAGAACCTCCTGAACGGATCTTTCTTTGCGTCACATCTTTTTAGTCTAAACAACAGATCTACGTTTTGCTTCAACGGTGTTTGACGTCTTGTTATTGCATCTAAATCATCTTCAGATAAAACACCTTCTTGTAACAAAAACGTCAGTATTTGTGGATTTACTTCAAGGTTTAAATTGCATAAAATAAGTTTGGAACACTTCCTTAATGCTTCTTGTTCGTGTCTTTCCATTATCGTTATTACAAGCTCTTGATCCTATGTTTATGCGGACGGATTGCTGTTATCACAATAGTGTTGTCACGTTAACAACCACAATTACAATGTTCATCTGATGTTTACATTACTTTATTCCATGGTTCTATTTGACAGGTTAAAATGCATTGCAAATATTTGTCTGTTGTTGTTAAAATAGTAATATCTTCATGAAACTCATTTGACTAAATATGAATAATTAGGGTAACATATGGGCGTCAAGGTTGAACACGAATAGTCGCAAGTAAAACCTTAATCTCTGGCAAATTGTATTCAAATATGCAAACAAACATGGTGAAAACTTAACAACCACTAAGTGGTCCTCGGTATCAAAACTGATAATATTTCGTCCCAGTTTTGACGCCAGGAAGTAGTACAAAAAAGTAGTGACGTGTTCTTATTTACGTTGCCACGTCACGTTGTCAAAGAATTATGACGTCATTGACTGACAATTGTTCAACTGGAAACTCGTTTTTAAACGTGATAAGGTGAATGGTTATCAGTTCAACAATAAAGTTGTGACAAACGAGACGACACTTGAGAGGTGCTGAGCGATACTAAGTGATATTGATTCACACAACATGACAACCGGATCTTGAACAATCTGATAACGAGTCGCTGTAACAAATTTATATGGACTGAGTGATAAAGAAGTACACATGTTTAATATATTTATATAGTTTATGACAAGCTTTCCGGTTCAAACAAGATGGAAGCATCAACCAGAAACACTTTGCAGTGAGAGAAATGTTTGTATCAATCAGAAGCATTTTGCTGTGAGAACTAAGTGGATACAAACTAACCTCATTGGAGGACTTGGTGGGCGGTGAGGAGGGGGGTGTTTTGTAGTGGACAGGCGGCTCTTTGAATAGTTGAAATTTGATTCGATTGAGTTTTACTCGTACTTTCCATGGAAATAATTACTCACAATGCCAGCTTCTGCTTGAAGAGTCGACAGGATTCATAATGTTTCGATCATTTATTTACTTAATAAACTGAAGTTACATCACATTTTACAGTGACTTCTGTGATAACGGTAAACATCAAGTGATAAACAAATTCAATTAACTGCCCCATGGCAAGTCAACTTTGGGAAGTAAACAAACATTAAGATAATGTTCAAAGAATATTATTGGTACGACAAAAATAGTACTTTGAGGTCATTTTGTGCATTTTTGGCACATTACCCTACTGATAATCCACGAGCAACATCCTGACACACAAGGTTTTTTTGCTGTATATTTTCCGTGTGCTCAGGACTTGTACTAAAAATTTGTTGTACTAACTTTGGATCAGGAACTTTTTATTCAATGTACGTCCATAATGAACTTTACTGGGTTTTTGCTTTACTTGATAAGACCTTTTTTAAAATCATTTTGATTACATTGCACTGGCAGGATTCTCCAAGCACAGCGACCAAAAAAAAATAAAATAAAATAAAATAAATTAATGAAATTAAAACAGCTAAATAAAATAGCCTAATGTATAAATTTGACATGAAAACAACAAATCAATCACGTACATGTGTGAAAGAAAATTAAGAATTACTATTTGATTACACCATGAGCTTCTCTTCAGACATACTCTGTTCAAATTTGACATTGTAAATGTTAAAAGCTCATTTTGCAGTTACAGAAACAAGTAATTCTGTGTCTTATATAATATCATTAAGTCTTTAGTTCTCAGGATTCACCAACCTACTGTTCCAAAACATTATATGTTGTTCTAGTTCATAACACATCTGACGCAATCAGCTCCTGAGGATGAATCAGCCTCAAACCCTGAGCTAATATCTTCCTTCAAAGAACTCATAACTCCAGCAGCAACCAGCCTGGTTTCTAAGTGGCAGATACGTTTCTGGGTCCACTGTGTCAGGCGCCTGTAGTTCATATTCTCACAGAGGGTGAGACACTCATGTCCGAACTCCAGAGCCACCTGGTGTTGCTTCTTTCTGAGGTGAAGAACGACATGGCCAGCAGATATTCAATTCAAAGGCAATTGGAAATTCCCTTCCATTCCTCAACAACTTCATTCAGGCTTTGTTCAGCTTTTCTTATGTCTCCTGAACTGACATCAAAAGCCTCAGTGATTCCTTCTCCTGTAATGCAACATCTCAGATACAACAGAGCCAGATGGATATGAGTTCTTCGTCCAGATACAAAACAATCGTCTATATACTTGGACGTCGTTTTCGAGTTTATGAAAATTTCTTTAACTTGAGCTGTCTCTACTATGGAGCTGAGTAGAAGCTCTTCAATCATTTTGAACGTTCTTTCTCTGGCACAATTTGTCGCAAATTTGGACTGGAAGAGATGAATTAAATACTCAGCATGCCTCACCTTTTGAACTATTGTTGTCTTTTCAGGGACCAAAAGTTGTGCAATCTGATAGTAACTACTGGTACAATTTTCAACGCCGCCATATTGTTTCTTCCTTCTGAAGATCTTTGAAAGGATGTGCAGATATTCTAATTCAAAATATGTTGGGCAACTGGTCTTAGGAATTAACTGTTTAGCTTCTTCTATCGTCTCATATGTTTCTTCTGAGACATGGTTAGTCAAGTAGGTTTGGACATCAATGTCATGGAGCATAAACTGAAGTTTGATATCTACACTGTCAGGAAACTTCAGTATTACCATTCGCCTGTATTTCTCAAATTCCTTCCATTTCCCGCTGCAAGCAAAAGAATGTATCTCACAGCTACTCATTATCAGCCTTTGGTGTTCTCTTTCTGGTCCAACCTCCCCCAGTCCAGGACAACGAGGCATCTTCATCAGGTGGTGACCTTCTAGATTTATTTTCTTGACCTTGTGACTCTCAACCCCGGAAGAATCCATACCGCATCTTAATTGTGAACGATAACCTTTCCGAATCGTCGATATGACCTTCACATGGTCATGACCTTGACCTCTTTCACACCTACAATTCAGCAAATCCTGAATGGAGGCAATGTCTAAGTGTGGCCGCAAATAATCATAACTTTCCGGCAAAGACTGAGTCAAAGCGTCAACATACTCTCTTCCTGGTTCCTTTTCCTTCTGGTATTTCACTAATCTGTGAAGAATTCGTTTCACAGCCGCCCTTCTAGTTACTCCCTCTGTTAAAGTAACTTCTTCCAGAGTTCCAGAACTGAGTCCAGAATCTTCATAAAGTGACGGAGCTATTTTATCTGGATAAAGATTCTCCACCAACATACAATGCACACATTTGTGTACACTTCCGCCAAAGTCATTTTCTGCCATTTCGTTCACAGTTTTCCTTAGTTTTTCACTGATTTAACTGTAATCATTTTGCTCCGAAGCTTCACAGAACTTTCTGAACGGTTCGTTCTTAGCGTCACATTTCTATGCGAAAGGACAAGTTGGTGTTTTGTTTCAACAGGTTTTCTTGTTTTGTTTTTGCATCAAAATCATCTTCAAATAAAACGTTTTCCTGGACAAGATATACCAATATTCGTGGGTGAATTTCAAGATTTAAGTTATGTAAAATCAGCTTGTAACTCTTTCTTAGCGCTTCTTGCTCCCGTCTCCGCATACCGAATGTACTGATGTCACGGAAGCACTTCCAGTTTATATCAGAACAATCTACTGTTATCAGTAGATGGTTATTGGTAGAATAACAAAGAGGACGTACATAATTAGGAAGATAGAAAAGGGATTTTTGTGCATCAGAGCGAATAAGCATCAGCTTAGACTTGCAAAATTTGCTGATTGGAGATCATCGGAAAATTTGCATGTGAGGAAAAATAATCTAAGCGAGGGGATCGTTGGAGGGACAAGTCTGGTACAGAAGTCTTTTGTATGAATTGTCTTAACACTGGGCAGACATCTGTTTACATAAAACAAAACAAATAAGTGAATATACAATGACTTTTTAATTGAGTACAACCTTACAACTTGCCACTGTACAAAAAAAGGCAGCGAAGGTACCTGACACACAGTCAGCCTCAGGCGCAAGGAAAGTGTTTTCACTCATGAAGAGGTGCATTGACATAATTACTGACCCACTGCATGATACGACACAAACGGTTTTCTTTCTTAATTAATCGACTTAATCTGCACGATTACTGGCTGCATTTTGCCGTTTTATTTTAAACGCACATTAAACTGAGAAATCGCACATGAAACATGTAAACAAAACATTCGGATATTTATTGCGATTCATTTTTTAAGATTCATTATGCTTTAATTTAATTGTTGGCCAAAGCCAAAAGCAAGGGAGAAGAGGAAATAAATAAAAATGATAACAATAAAACTAAACTAAGACTAAAAACAAGGGTAAATCATTTGTGAATAATCTACAGATTGGCAGGGCAGTAAATTAGATCCATCACATGACCCGCGATTGACATTGTAATAGTTTCAACCCGACCCCTGAGCCAGCAGGGTAGTGGTCGGGCTGGTTGACCCTACTCGTGTCGGGGGGTCGTCCCGACCCCTACCCTTCCCACACTAGTGTCAGAGTGACCCCCTGAGTCAACCTGACCCCTTTGTATGAGGTCATATGGGTATGACTCATACAGCAAAATTTTGTCCAATGTTACCAGTAGGCCATTTTGAATGTTGATGCCAGAAATTGGCAACTTTCTGGCAACAAATATTAGATTATACAGGGGAGTTTCTGGCATCAAGGACAATTTCTGGCATCAAGCAAAAATGCTTCAAAACTCTGTCCAATGTTACCAGTGGACTATATTTGATTTGACGCCAGAAATTATCCTTGACGCCATAAATTTCTTTGAATAACACTATATTCTAATCTATTGATAATAATTTTTAGAAATGTGTCCAATGTGATGTCAAAGAATTAGTTTTCTGTTATAACTTCTGACACTAAAACAATTTTTGGCGTCAACTATTGAATTATCTAAAGGGTCACCATGGCATTGTTTACATTTGAAGGTCATTGTTTTACCTCAGCGCGGTATATTTTTATTATTGTCTCGGTTTTGTTTGGTTTGGAATTTTTGCGAGGTGGATATGGATTGAAATAAATAGATTCGTTTATGTTAATATGTACTAGACATGTTAAAATGAAACATTCTATTACCCTGATCAAGATTCATTGATCACTTTATTGTAGAAAACCCCAAACAAACAAGAAAAAGTTTGCTGGATGTATTTATAACTAACCAAAGACCCTTCATCGCTTGTTACATGTGAGATGAGAGCCTCAACAAACATCCCGGTTTAATAAGGATTCTACTCTTGAATCGTTAGAATTCCATTTCACCGACTGTCCAAGTGCGCGCATCAGGCAACAAATTTGTAAATAAAATCCTTTGGTGATATCCATTCAGCCAATTGTCGCTAAGAATTTTTTTAAATAACATCAATCCAAAAATATTGTACACAAAAAATTCTCCATTGTATTCAAATAACACATCACTTCCCGAACACGATTTGAGGTACAAGGGGTACCTGCATAAGTCTTAATCCCAGGAAATTTCAACCACCCCAATGCAAGCTGTACACAGCCTAGTGCTTATGCAGTAAGCCAGTGTAAGCTTTCCTCGAAGTAGCAGCAGAATGCGCATGGCTTACAATCGAAAATAGACCAAGTGATCTTCGACGTAAAGTTTGCCCCTAATTACACAAAATGCGGATAACTCTCAGAATAGAGTAGGAGACAAGATGTCGACAGACATCTAACCAAAAGACTGTCTGGTTCTATTAATAAAAAATAAACTTAGTTTAATCTAAACACTGAAGTTAATTCTTGCCTTCTAGTTGTGTGTTAACAGAGCAAATTTCCTTTCCATATCAAAACATTCGTCACGTTAGACACGCATGTATTAGACCATTCCGTACCGATAGCACACGTAATGTCACTCAATAATTCTGCTACTGACATAGAATCAGGACATTTCTTACGACACATTTTCTTGACTTAATATTGTCACACAACCTTAAAAATACAACCATGTCTTCGCAGGAAAAAGTCAAACTTGAGCCTTTTATCCCAGTGAAATAATTGGTCCCAAAGGGTGGTCGTAAATGACAGGCACATCTTTGTAAACTAAACGCACCGCCCTTAATGCACCGACGGTAACGCTGTAATGTTAAGCCAATAAGGCTAATGCTTATGGGAAGCTTAATGCGTGCTAAACGCACCAAAATTAGCATGCATTCAGTTTATAAAGACATGTTGTGTACAATGAAACCTCTCATTTACGACCACCCTTCGGGACCAATTAATATGGTCAAAAACAACAGGTGGTTCTAAAACATAGGTTCATTTAAATTGAAATTATGGTTTTGGTTTTGTTATACCCGGTCACAAATGACAGATGGTTGTAAAACTCGATGGTCGTAAATGACAGGTTTCAGCATATAAACTATAGTTTCCTACCTTTTCGCCAATCTCCGTCATGTCCCCCGCCGACAGGATCTTGAAGTCCGGTTCGAGCGCGCACGCCGCCACGATGTTGGTGTACTTGACCTCGCTGAGCGGAGAGCCGAACAGGATGTTGTCACGTAACGTCGCGTTCTGGATCCATGCCTCCTGTGGCACGTACGCCACACCTCCCTGCAACCACAACATCACGTCACTACATTGGCGATTTAGTGGGGAGCAGGAGGCATGCAACTATCCACCCACCCACCCCCCATGGCCGAATTTTTTCTAATTTTTATGCATTTTTTCCTGAGTTTTGGGAGAATAAAAGGGCCTTGCTGTACTAAACTGGGATATAGTCAGTTTTCATGACAAGGGCTACTATGTCTGACCCAATTTCATTACATATAGTGAAACTTGTATCTTACGATCACTGTGTTTTAAGACTACCTGTCATGGGTGACCAAATATTACAGAACAAAAATTAAACCTGTCTTTTAAGAACACCTGTTGTTTACGACTGTATATAATGCTCACAAAAAGGGGAGTCGTAAATGGCAGGTTTCACTGCAGAGGTTCTGTGATATTGCTGATATTGTTACTGTGCTTGTACCTTGATGCTGACTGTGCCTGTGTGTTTGTGCAGTTCTCCTAACATCGCGCTGATCAGTGACGACTTGCCACTCCCGACCTGACCCACCACACCGACCAGCTTACCCTCCTCCACAGCCATAGCGATCCTACAACACACAATACAATATAATAACATGTTGGATGGGCTCCCCACCTGACCCACCACCCCGACCAGCTTACCCTCCTCCACAGCCATAGTGATCCTGCAAAACACAATACAATATAATAACATGATGGGTGAGCTCCCGACCTGACCCACCATCCCAATACAACATACACACAGAGTGAAAGCTTTGCCTCTCAATAAGCATTTAAACATTTATGTTTGCACTTGTGAGTAACTATCTGCGTAACCATTGGTAACAGGCAGTTAAAATGGAAAGGAAAGGAATGTGTAGACACACATATCCAAACTTTTCAATTACGAAGAGGTATGTTCCTGACATGTGCTGTACATAGTTAGAGACTTACTCCCTGAGGGTCGGCGCGTCCTGTGACTTGGACCAGCTGAACGTCCCGTTGTTTATCATCACGGACGGTTCTATAAAACAAACAATAATGTCAGGTGAGGGCCGTAATAACATATGGAAACGAACGAACTAGTAGGTTACATTACATTACTACATTATCAGCGCAACTCAATAAACCATGAGCCTCGGTAGCGTTTATTTGTCGGCTTAAAGACAATAAATGCTGCAAAACGCATGTAAATCCTCAGCTGCTGTGGCTCTGGGTTGATCAAATTGAACGTCAAAAGAAGACATATTATTGACGGGATTTTAAATTTTGGGATTTTAAATTTAGGTAATTTAAAGGAAAAAAAATGTGAGAGTCCCACGTGCATAGTACTCATTTTGACTGCAGTTTGTGTGTGTGTGTGCATGTGTGCATTATACTCACTCTGACTGTAATTTGTGTGTGCGTGTGCATGTGCGCATTGTACTCACTCTGACTAGTTTGTGTGTGTGTGTGTGTGTGCGCATTGTGTGATACGGTGATCAGTCCGGGACGGTAATTACGGTAAAAAGGGAGCGTTCATCAGAAGAGATCCAATTTTGGCGG
>JBCAUI010104320.1:0-18994 GCA_038406195.1 Haplosyllis anthogorgicola
GACACTTTATTTAATTCCATGTGATACTGTGACATAGTTTTTTGATAATTTTTGATAGTTTTTGATAATGCCAAATGGGCTCAGGTCCATCTGGACCTATTTTTTTTCATCTGTGCAAGTGGATGAAAAATGAAGGGTGATAATTACCTGGGCCTTTTGCTTTAGAGAGGAAAAGATCGATGGGCTTGCTCTTTTTGGCCTATGTGTGCAACAGAAAGATTTTATTATAAAGAAAATTGCAAGGTGGATTGAAGTGGAGATCGATGCACTCTTGGTTTTGGTTGCCATGCTTGTTGATGTGTGTCTGTGTACTTACGTTGCAGTGTGAAGGGGTCCTTTGCATTGCAAAAATGTATAGCCATGGATACATGAGCACACACAATGGCGAGCAGATGATAATCTCATTCTCGGGAGACTGGTAAATGGTTGTAGGGAGGGTGTTCCATGTTTGGGACGCAGCACTTACAGTGTTGTAGAATTAGAGGAAAAGAGGCTGGGCTACCTCCCTCCCTTCCTACCGTATCGCGGTGAAGTTGTCATGCATTGAATGACGATCTTGTGCTCAGTTGTGCGTGAAATTTCTCCGCACTGTGTTAAGGCTGCAGTACATAGGTAAAAAGGGAGGTCTCTGCCTGCAGGTATTACCACTACTTGCAGAAGGTTGCAGGCAAAAGAAGGGACTCCTCCCTTCCTGCCTGCATTGCATGTTTGATCCCTGCTGTTACACTGCATCGCTCAATGCTGAAAGGGATCATGTTAACGGGATCAGAAGGGCCTTTTCATATTCTCTTGGTGAAGGAATCGGAGGTTGCAAAGAACAGAAAGGGAAGAGTGCAACCAAAACACATGGGCATACCTTGCGACTTAAGATGCATGCAACTGGTGCCATGGCATTCTGCTTGTTGCGGACATGTATGGTTGTGTATCCAAACACTTCCAGTAAAGAAAGCGACAATATCGTAAACCGGCGTTGTGATTAAACATACAGGTAAGAGAAACTACTAATTTAGATCTGCAGCAGTGAAGAAAAATGCGGAACTCGGTGTCTTGAAAATTGCCTACTAAAATACTAATCAAGTTTATATAATTTTTTGAGCTGGCAAATGTGGCCTAGTCAGAATTCTGCAGGTGAAACTTTGTCTACGTATGTAATTGTATGTAGTGGCAAAGTAAACATGTTACAAGCACAGGCGTCTTTTATTTCGCGTTTTCAGCCTCATTGGTTTAACTTAATGTTAATTTGTATTAAGTAGTCATTGCGACTTCAAGGTAAAGAGTCGGTGTGAGGGAAACTTGTCATCTGGCCATTGATGGTTAATAAAAGCAATCCGTCGTTGTGACGTATTGTAAATTTTACCTAAAGCAATACGAAAATGGAACTAAGCCCTTTTCTGTAGCATACTTTACTTTGTAATCTAATGCGCGGAGGAATAGGTGAAGCTAATTTGTTCATAGTCGTCAATGTGTAGCCAGAGGACATAGTGCCTTTAAAGAGCAGGTGAGGTTGTTATTTTGTGGGAAATTAGAAATGTCATAATCCTTGTGTGTGTCCATAAACGCGCACAACGTACTGTATAGGGCGTACAAAACTTAAACAGGCGAAAATGTGGTTATTGCTCGGGTTAAATAGCCTAAAAATGAGGCTTGTTACACGTGGGAGGGGGTATTTATATTGATGATATATTGGAGATACAATTGCCAGATAGTAATGTTCGCGATCATTTAATTTGATAGCAAACTGAAAATCGACGCTAATAGCACCGCGTGAAGTTAAAATCTTGTGTGGTTTTCGCACAGTGTAAAAGGTTAGCATCAGGGTCCTTTAATAGATAATCAATGCGAGATGTACGGAGATGTTTTAACATGTCCATTTGTGATGCAGCCGAAAGCATTAGACTTTGCTTACACAGATCATCAGTATTGTCATCAGTAGGATCGTTGTTAACCGTTTTGATGTGTAAATGGGAGGTACTGCGATTCACATATTCGAATTCGAATTGTACTCGATGTTAGGCGCCTTAATAATCACAGTTGAGGGGAGAGTCGCTTCACGCCAGTTACCGACTATTTTCAGTGTTGAATAGACGTTCAGCGTCGTATGTGCAGAAGTTTCTCTAGTTTTGTTGATAAAACCCCAGATATTAACCTAGTTAAAACTCTAGATATAAAACTGAAGATGCGGGAAGGTCTTGAGCTTTTCCTTGTTGCAACATGGCGTTCAGAAACTCTTTCAACGGCGATGTTTCTTCTACAAATTATATCATGTCACCGAAATGTTTATGTGTCTGTACATCGGAATTTAGGGCATCCATGTAAAAGAGTGGGAATTATTTTTATTTCCTCTGTCGCAGCATTTCTTATATTTTTTCGCCCCCCCCCCGACTAATAGGTGCAGATTCATAATTTATTAGCCACAGGTCTGCATTAAGACCTGGTAAAGCAAGCAGATTACACACATATACAATATGGACGGAGCTTTCATGTAAAGGTCTTTTTTGTATGAAACGAACGGATCTGTCAATTTATGGCATAGATTTTTTTCGGAAATAATGAGCTTAGGTCGTTATGTTTATGAGCAGATTGTAAGATTGCGTAAAGAAAAGTGATAAATATCACAATTTGTGTGTCGATTCGTGTTTTGTATCACTTACTGTTCACAGTGAGACGTTCAAGGTAAAATGGACCCGCCTTATCTATTGTATTTTGTACTGAAATTATGTTGTTTACGACCAAGAATAATGGTCATGGGAGGTGGTCGTAAATGACAGGTCTGAATTGTTTCAATGTGGACAGACTTTCGTCATCTTAGTTTGATCCTGATATTGAATTTGGACATGGCTTTATTGTTGAAGTCTACTAGATTCTGTAGTTGCCAGCTAATTAGTTGATAAACGTCCCATTTATTGAATAGTATGCGGCACAATTTCGTCGCAACATCCACTTTGGCAGGTGACACTGAGGAAAGGTGCCAAATTCGTAACATCATTGTAAACCATCTTCTTTTTGGCAGGGAGTGCTGCTTCCTAATGTCGTTCGGCGTAGCGTGTTGAATTGTTTTGCAAAAAAAAAAAATTAAGTATCATTCATTCCACAGTAGAAAAGGGCATAAAGTTCGTAAAATAAATTATGGCCACATACAAACGCATGTTTCACCAAATAGGCGTGTAAAATTTCAGAGTGGAATCAAACATCCCATTTGTGCCAGGCTCTGTTGCAAATTGAAGAAAGGGAAATGTAAATATTTTTTGCACAGTAATTTGTAGTAGAGGATAAACGAGATGGACTAAAAGATGTTTTTAACATAAGTTTGCAAATAATTGTATAGTTGCAAGTTCTCCTGTTGCCTGCACAATGTTTCGTGAATGAATTCCTCGCAGAGTGCATTGAAGCACAGGACTATTATTTGCTATTTTTGCATGAAGAGTTTCACAAAGCATATCAGTGACATGTCAAATAGGGAGCCTCTCAATGCAAGTTCCTCTTTGATGTGACATATCTGAACTTGGTTCGTCGCAGTTTGAGGAGGCGGCAAAGAAATCTGTTATGTCAGCGACGTTAAATTCACATGTCGTCGATACGCTCCCCCTTTATGTTACATTAATTTGATAAAAAGGAAATAGGCATTGCCTCAAGTGAATGAAGCAGAATTTTCAAAATTCATTTACATATTGAAATATCAAAGCCATGAAGTGACATTTGTATGTAACATTATTTTTACCAAGGTGTCGTCACCTTCAAGTAATAAGTAGTATTAGGCACGACCCCCATGACGGTGGTAGAATAAGCAGGCGGAGTTCATTATCTTTAAACATGATAATTTGCCCATGTGTAGTCCATAATTTGTAAATAGCCTGCTAAAGAGACGACAGGTGTATCCTGAAGTCTACATAAGCAATGTAAAGGTGCAAGCTCCGGGCCCCCTGCTGTTAAGGCACAATGCCTTGAACAATAGTTGCAGTGACCACTCCCATTCGGCATCGGGTGTCATGCCGTAAAGGTGGGGGTCTGGGAATGTCAGTCAGTAGTAGTAAAGGTGAGACCTAATTTTTGCCAATTTGTATGATTCCCAGAAGTTCCTGGTATTTGTGTACTGGTTCTTGGCATTGGGTGACTGGAGAAGGGGAGGGGGTCTAGTTTTCTTTTGTCTTTCGCCGTGGTGGCGTAGTGATGGAGGTATTGATTGCTTGAAGTATGTGGAAGAAGCACCAAAAGGTAACAGCAGCAGAAGCAGTGCTGTATACGGTGAAAGCTGCACAGACGGAGAATGAATGCATTGAACTGATTGGCCGTACATTGCGAGTCGTGCTGGATGCAGCTGATTGGTCCGGTGTCTCGTGTCCCATTGATTTGTGGCATCAATATATTGCATGGCAGTCGCTTGTTGCTGCAGTTGTCTTTTATATCTCTTGGAGGTAGCTAGTATAGCAGTGCTAGTGGCCCTCCCCAGACCCAGCTCGCTAGCACTGTGACACGAGCATGACAGTCGGTGACAGCCCAGCAACGATGACAGTCAAGGCTTCGGCTTCATTCAGGTAGCGGAGAGAAGCTTGACAAGCAGAGCTCGTAAAGGCAGGCAGCGACCATCTTCTCCCTGTCTCTCAATAAGGCATTAAAGCAGCAAGCATGCGAGAGCGTGGTACATATAATATTAGCCACCTGAGTCTCTAGTAGCAGCCGGCATTATCTCCGTCTATTATTTAGAGGAGAAATTCTGTACAACATCGTGTGATGCAGGAGCTTGTGATTACACAGTTACAAACGCACGACTACAACTAGTTAACAACGGTACATATAACTGGCTACTGCTTCCTTCTGCGAGGAATCCAGAGCTGCAGCTGCAGTATCCGTGATACAAGAGGTGGTGGTTACTAGTTAGTTGCAGACAGTTGTTTCTGGTACGACGCCGTGTCCACTCACGTACTGCTAGTGTAACAACTGGCCACGACAAAATCTGAAGCAATTCATTCAGGAAGCAGCCATCTTTACTTCTTACCACACCCTTAAACTGGTAGAGCTATTCACGACAGTGCACACCACTCAGGTAAGGCTTTGTATACGAGTAATTCGTTCTTATTTTCAGCCATAACTGGAGACGCTCCGCGTACAGCAATAGAAAACAAAGTGAAATAACCTTTAAAATTCTACGATCTGTGTAGATAGCTTTTTTTTCGATCTCGAGCAAATTTTGTTACATTGCAAACACAAGTGGAGTACGTCTATCAGGTGTGAGCAAATATTTTCAGTTTCTCTTTCGTTCGTTGAAAATTTTGTTGATGTGCATTGTTTTCGGGGTCAATATTGTAGCTCTAGTGATTTTTGTGGGAAAAAATGCTTAGTAGGTTAAATATATCTACACATGCACACTATATACGGGTGTTCAGGTTCAAGGTAAAATACGTCTTTGTGTTGGACGAAACAGGACAGAAACGATTCACAGAGAAACATTATCTTACCAAGGTGCTGCGATAACGGCCATGTAGTTCGGAGATTGTTATTGGCGAATACCAAACGTTTGTATTTACAGGAGCATACTTGTCATAATACAATAGATCTTTTGGTATCCGAAATGAGTGAGGAAATATTCAGAATACGGGTTCTTGAGATCAAGAGGTCACTGTATTTACGAGAGCGGGAAACTGAATGAATATTTTGCCAAATTCTCTAGTACTGGTATGATTTCTTTACAGAAAGTGAAATATTGGTTGACTGTTACTCCCTTTTTCTATCAATTTAGGCTGAATACTGTAAGGGTGTAGTTTACAAGATACGGGCAATAAAGGAAGACTTATTACCGAAATGTGTTCTTCATGTAAGGGTGTGTTGGTGTGTTTCATAGATATTGGCTTTTGTAGAATGTTGGTACAGCCAACTGGTAGAAGTAGGCAGAAATATAAATCAGGAGTACAGGGTTTAGTTAATAGATTCACTGCGAGGGGGTGTACTGGTAGGATTTGTTGGGGGCTTATCTTGTGCCTACAGAAGTTGTAAAGTGCTCTTGCTTGTTTCTTGAGATAGAGGAAGTAAATATTGTGTGTCGGTTAAGAAAAAGTTTACTGAAGTACAATACCATAAAGATCGAGAAGATGCCTTGAAGAACTCTTAGGTAAAATAGAGATCATTGCTCTTGGATCTATTGTAGTAATCGGGAAAAGGCTTACCATGCTTAATTCTTGCAATATTATCAGAAGGAGAAGAAAAGCTAGCTAAAATTCACAAACCAGCTTAAAAAGTAGGATGTTAAATTGACCTTTTGGTAGAAATCACGATAGGTGAAACCTACCAACATCTAACGGGTGACTTCGCATATTATAAATGAGAGGTGGTCTTTAAAATAAGAGATTTTTCAAAGTTACAACATTAAACGTCCATGTTTTGAATTTCTGGTTGAAAATCACGCGGCGATATCACATAATTTGTCTGTATGTGGACAAGTTTTAAAGCCAAACATTTATTTTACGAGAGGCTAAAAACAAGCCCGAACAATTTCATTCATTGGCAACTGCAATTGATTTGCACCTCTGCACATGAATGGGGAGACGAGGCCTGGGTTTGTGCTACCTTTTGTCCGAAGCATCAATAATATCTGTACACAGTACAGAAAATATTAATGAGCAAATGCTTGGCCATTATCCTCGTGAAAGGTTGTAAATTGCAGTAGCGGTCAATAGCCATGTACATTTTCCAATTGTGGGAGTTTTCATGCAGTGGGTTGGGGGTCGGAGGATGAAGTGGAGGAGTTGGTGTTGTTAGGGTTGGGAAGGCGAGAGGAAAGTGGATCAGTGTAAATATAGATGGAACATCGATTGATTTGATGGTGTTATTTCCCATCTTTACTAATGTCGTTGGGACTGTCATTGTGTCCAGGATACAGTCTGTGATGCTCTTTAACACGAAATGCTGCTAAAATATATGTGTATCTTAAGCCATTAGTATTTTTAGGATAACGTAATTGTTTGATGGAAGTGTAGTGAAACGTAATTAGACTTTAATGAGATTAAGTGATCTAAGTGATGTTCGTAATGAAATAAAAACGTACAGCAGGCGTTGGCTAACCACAATGTAGAACAATAAAAAGGTCGTAATTATAATGTTTATTACTTCGTGTTTTTACAGGAATGAAGCGTCAAATGGACGACAACGAAGAGGATCACAATGGTGGAGCTGGAGACGGTCCCAGCATCAAGAAACGGCGTGGTGAAGGACCACACATCGAGTGCAGGGTGCTGTTAGCAAGCAAGGTTAGTTATTTTTACCGTGAAAAATAAAGAGTTGCTTATGTTCATTTTGCGCCCAGTTGTTCATCTTTAATTAAACTATCGTCAGTGATATGTTTCTCGACTAATGAAAAAAATGCCTCATCTCACTTACAGAGCTATTGAATATTTGCCTGTTTTTTGGGTTTTTTTGTAGAATGCTGGCGCTATCATTGGCAAAGGTGGATCCAATATTAAACGTTTAAGACAAGACGTGAGTATTTCTTCTACATGCGTGCCAATCTTTGTAACTACTTTTTGTTTTCATCTGTACTTTCGGCCCAACACGACTTTGTCTAAAATTGCGTAGATTATAAGAAAAAATTAGCGAGACACAGCTAAGAATCAAGGATACAAGAAAGGCCTTTTATGTCGAGATTCTCAGATTTCAGCTCTGTGGCCAATTTTTCGCCACACCTGTTTTGCTTGGTACTCATTTTAGGATAGTACCTTCTTGCTGAGTTCCATAATTTATTTTCCGTTTCTTAAAACCCAGCAACCCAAAATCCGTAATGGGGGTTCTTTTTAGGCCCTGGTCAAATCCTTTATATCTTGAGAATTCATTGCACCTGCAGTTATTCACACTTAGTGGAAGTTGGTTATAATTTTTTGACCCAAATCCGTACTTAGGTTACTTGGCCTCTTGCATTCTTGATAAGTATACTTTACAGTTCTAAGGCTGTAAAGTATCCGATTTGCGCCAAAAACTACTGGTAGTGCCAGGTAGACTTTAGAATATATAAGTTCACTCTGAAGGCCAGAATAATTAGTTCTCTGTGCCTGTCTCCGTCCATGTAAAGTAGGCTGTAGTTCCGAAGTTGAAAACATTCTCGCTGGCCAAGAGCGTCTACCTTAAATGAAACGACAAAGAATTCTCGAAAACGATCATGTAAATGATTTATTTGTCAATTTAATATCCATTGCCATTGTCTTATTTTTAACTTGACCATGTTTTCTCTTTTGCCAAAGTGTTGGACAATGCCGAAAAGCACACACTAGTGAGTTAGTGGTGCAAGCGAGGCATTTGCCATACTTTGTGCCATATTCTAGCCAGTTGATATATGCTAACGACAGGTTGTTTTTGTCCTCCTATATTTTATGTAATCCTGGATGTTCCCTGCTCTCAATGGTCCGGTCCTTGTCCGAAAAACTGGTCCGTATCTATGAAACACGCCAACCACTACCTACGAAAACACGCCACACCACCTGTTGTTGTCCGGTCTGGTCCTACACAATGTCAATATCCCGATGACATGAACCTCTGAATAACCCAAAACGAATACGCCCAATGGATACATGTACTCCGACACTCCACGCCAACTACGGATTGTCCCCGGTCCGGTCCGAAATGGTCCAAACTCGTCCACGATGCAGTTCAAAGCAAGTGTCACAGTGCCCGATAGCAACGGCCCAGAACGGTATGAAACCCTGTATACTCTATATATAAGTACTACTCTATACTACTACTATACATATTACTACTACCTTGTATAGTTTTTTTTTTACTATTTTAATCTGTGTCGAAGAAAAAGAGAAAGGCAAAATTTTATTGTGCTTATTTTATAATAATTAAGAAACTGCCTAGTCCTGGTACCAAGTATAACCGTTTGCAAATAGATGTTTTTTGGTGGAAAGAATTTTTGATTGATTAGTGCATTTTTAAGTAAATGAAAAAATATGAATTTTTAGGTTATGAATAATAACAAATATATTTTGTCAGTGTGTGGAGTTGTTCTAATCAATAGAAATATTTTGATATTGTTTACAAACACACAATCCCAGGCGGCATTTCTGTTTTGAAGAAATATGTCCATTCCTAATTTTTTTTTATCTTTTTTGCGATGTTGTTTTTTCATTGTGCCAATTGCAAAATCCATGCATTATTGACTGTGTTCTCACAATATGTATCTTTAGTCCATTATCGTAGTGAATTCAAATGTACTGTATAGTAGGCCAGAACTTAATTAATATGATAACTTCACTACAAGAAAATATTAATTTGAAACGTGTTTGCTCTATTAAGTGTACACACTCCCCATCTCTCCTCTAGCTTTTATCAAGTCCTCTTAAAACGAAATCCTATGAATTGTCTTTTTTAAGTGAGAAATTGTGGTTATTGTGTGCACTTGGTTCTCACTTGCGCCAACGTTGAATTGTTTAGTTCTTTGATTTCTTTACCACAGAAAGTAGTGAAACGCATTAAATATATAAAGACACTGCATGGATGGTTGAACCGAAAACTGAACAGAGAAATTTGAAAACAATTTATCCGAATTTTAATGTGTTGATATTTAGCCTTTATTAATAAATACATACACATTGCAAAGTTGCTTGTGGTGCCATTTCAAATGTTAGAATTTAGTCACGTTAGGTTATTGCGGGAAAACGCATATAAGTTGCATAGATCCTTTTACTAGTTGTCGTGAAATGGTGAACACTATTTTAATTAAACTTAGCCAAAAAAAAAAAAAAAAAAGAAACGTCTTAAGTTAGTCAATAGATTTCCACTTTCTGCCATTTTTGCACTGAATATTTATGTGAATATTGTCTTGTCAGGTGGCTGGGATTTTAGTATCTCTTTGACACAAAATTAACCATTCCCTTTAACGCTTGGAATCACACGCCATTGTACGAACTGTATCATACGTACCATCGTTTATTAAGACATTGAGTAATCCGTTTTCCTTGAAATGTTATTTGCAGTATCTTGACTGTCGGTGCAAACCTTGGAACAGTGTGCGAGATATTACTTGATGTGATCCCAACCCTGGAGGATGTAAGTAGCGACATTATATTTTGTTTTTCCTTGTCTATGTTTCTTTGTACATATGTGTGTGCAAGTTTAATAAGTAGTACTTCATTTCTTTGTGACTTCTCTTGTACACGTATAACGTTGTGACGTTGTAGTAAGTGATACTTCAGAATTTTTATCCAAACGCTATTGCGAAAATAGATGTTGGATTGAAGACCAAACGATCAAATAGAATGAAACCGACTTGATTATCAGTCTTGACTTTTCCCGCAGAAATCTAGTAACAGAGAAATTTGCACTCAAAATCACGATTACCAAGCGGCATTCAAAAAAAATCTCTGCTCTCCTCAGATTTTGTCCCATAAGAGACCTGGAGCCCAGAATTGCTCATTTTCTCCACAACCCATCCCATGTAGAGTGTCTGCATGAAATGCTCCCATAGATTCTGTGGACATGATAAATATGGTTATATTCACTTGTCTGTAGATGGGGGGTCTCCTTCCCCAACCCCTCCCTCCCCGTCTCCTCTTGTGTAACACTTCCTGAGCCGACTAATCAAATTAGGCCGGGATCATTGGGGAATTAAATAATTAACCTGCTTATTGCAATGCCATATTTTTGGGCACAATAAATTTTGCGAATACGTAAACTTTAAATGCATTTTAGATTCTCTTGTATCCAATTGAAATTTAGGCTGGGGGAAAGGAAAATGCCTGACCTAAATGTGCTAAGTTCGATCAACAGAACAAATTGATATGAATTGTGAACGAAAACTGGATACAAAAACCAAGTGTGGCGAAAGTTGTGTTTTTTTATCGTCAGCACTTGCGGAGCACAGTAGAAGGAAAACACACTGTGCGAGTGCCCGCCTCCGGGTCCCTTTTTACCCAAGATATTATTAATTATATGTTACGTTTGACACTAGAGGTTGGAGGTGCGTGGCCTATGATTATACTGATACAGTGTTGGACATTGTACGCTACATGTACACATTGATTTCTTATCAGCTTATTAAGCTGGGTCATGTGCAGCTTCGGCGTGAACTGTTTAAAAGAGCTGATTAGTACATGTTGCTCAGAAAGGAAATGGTTACGTTCATATGCAGTTCTGAACTGATGACCTCTTTTGTAGTCGTAGTTCAGAAAGCCTTCGGTCGAATTATTTTTCTCTTCTGGAGTAAACCAATTTTCCTAACTGTATGTTCGCGTACTTGCAACTAAACCACACAGTTAAAATTCAAATTGAAAATCAAAAAGAAAAATGGTCTGCAAATGCACACATTCACATATCGAGGCGAAAATTTGACGGTACAGAATTAACTTGCCATTTCTTTAAAACGGGAAGCCATTTTCAGATTTCAGTACCGTTTACTGACAGCAAACGGTGTTATTTTGAACAAATGTAAGAAAAATGACAATTTAGCCAGACACGGGTTAAAGTGTTGTTTTTCCCAGTTCTAACATCCGCGACATTTTCAGACATGCAATCACATTTTCCTTTCCCGGATTTCTTAGGTTTTGCTATTTTCGCCGTGAACAGTTGCATCTACCTTGAGACGTGTGTCGTCGTAAGCTTCTCTGTGTCGAAGCCAACAAATCTGGATGGTTGTCAAATACTGACGTTTTCCCGTTGACCCGCATCTCCTTCTGTTCCTGGGTTAATTTACATGAGTAAACCACCCCGTAAACTGTTAAGCTAACGCGAATGACAAATTAATTGAAATTTATAAAACATTATTGTTTAAATACTTACAGGACATCTGAATGTACTTGTAAAATTTCATCTGGAAAAAACTCCGAAGAATACAGTAATTTTAAACGCAGCTCGTTAACTATGATTAACCCAATATGGAACCCGAATGTCATTGATCACGTTGCCGAGGGTTCTGTATTGATCTTGTGTGATAACGATCACATAATGCTAGGCTTTCGAAATTGGTGGCCAATATTTGTTGCTTGATTACCTCCTGACACTAAAGTGTTTGTCTAGTAGGAACCTGGAGGTCTGGTCTTGGTTGTTGCATTTTGCAGCTGCAGAAAAAAGTGCAGTCTTATGCTTGCCTTCTCATCTCCTCAATTTTTGGCCAGACATGAATTGGTTTTTGTGAAGAGGGTGAACTGGTACAGCTGAATTTTTCCTTTCAGATTTTGTAAGCAGTTAAAGTAACGAGAAGCTTGCAAAGAGCGGCCTCCTGCTGCCGACATGTAACGCAGCTTCTTGCAGGCATGCTTTAATTATTGTAGATGTTCCCTTACATAGACAGTCGAAGCAGGTAGTTCGGTGTAGTTGGTTGGTTGTCAGGCAGAGGAAGAAGACACGAGACAGTTCATTGATAGCAGAAGATGTACCTGTAGACGCAGGCACAAGGACGCCTACAGGGCTCATCTTCCAACTGCCATGGACTCGCATAACTAAAGTTGCTATGTTTACCGAACTTTTCTAGAATTCCTATTGTTGCTGTGTAAATTTGCTCAATTCTGGATTTCCTTGAAAATTTAAATTTGAAGGCTTTCAGTCACTTTGGCTACACTGTACCGACAGGATCTTGTAGCCTTCCCTGGGTTGTTTCGACACATTGACCATTTGATTTTAAATTGGGAAAGAAGTTGGCTGAAACGGTGTTGGGTGCCACTGTTTTGATACTTTTTGGTGCGAAGTCGCTATTGATTAGGGCGACACCGGAGACATCCCCATTAGGTGCTCTATGATGTGAGTCCTTTGACACTGAAGCCTCAAAGTCCCTTCAGTGGTCCATGGCCCCTGGGGGCTGGGCCTTGCCCTAGTAATGTTCGTTATACTTCATCACGGCATGGAGCTTTGGACATTTCCCTGGCTTTTTCCCACATGAACTTTACAAGGCAATATGTGCGGTTCCTTCCCTGGCCAGAAGCAATGTTCAAGTAACAATGTATTGTGATGAACAGTGAAAAAGTACTCCTCGATAAACTGCCCCACCCATTGGTTGCTAAATAAGCGACGAACAAATTGGATTAATTAGTAGAGAACTTGATACCCCAGTGCAGAAATTCTACCTGTTTTTCGCACCTTGCGTTGCCTCGATAATGATGTTTGTGGATTGTTCTTGTTTTGATAAAAATAGAGGGATGGGCGGCTGTGGCTAATTCTTATTATGTTGTTGTCAGATCACCAAATTTTTAATACATGTACCTAAATCACGAATGTTGAAGTATCACTTACAGTACGTGAATGTCTGATGTGTCGTTTACATGCTTCTTGTAGAGGAGGTATAATTTATATGAAGAGGAGGTATAATTTCTTTAGCCAATCGCTTTCCTATGCTTATTCTTTTGAAAATTTTATATTTATGTTTCGTACATAAGTTGCGCATGTGTTTGCCATATTTATTATTTTATTTCCTAAAGTTTGTGCATGTTTGAAATCTAAGTCAATTTTGAAATGCAAACGATCTCACAGAATTCATCGTCTTATGTTTTTTTTCATAAAAAAAACCTTGTAGGCATGTGATGAATGATCCAACAGTAACACATTATTTCACTTTTCTCTTCCAGTATCAACAATATAAAGATCTGGATTTTGATGCTGATATCCGCATGCTAGTTCATCAGAGCCAGGCTGGTTGCATAATTGGTCGTGCAGGGTTCAAGATCAAGGAACTCAGAGAGGTACGAACAAAATGTCTGGTTCACTTATGTTTCTCAAAAAAGACAATTTTGTGTTTAAGTACATGTACGCAGATTGAGGGAAAGTACCATTTATATTTTATTCTCATAGTGTTAATTATTACATTTTCTTGTTGCAGCAAACTGGTGCAAACATCAAAGTATACTCGCAGTGTGCACCTCAGTCGACAGAGCGAGTTGTACAGATGATTGGTAAACCAGACACCGTGGTGAACTGTGTAGCAACCATCTACGACCTCCTACAAACTGTAAGTATCTGCGTGGACACGAAAACATGATGGTATGAATTACAAAAAAAAGCATTTCCTACCATTAATATTTGATCAGTAAAATGTAGTAATGCTTGTCAAGGCACAGATACTGCAGAAAAAGTGTTTAGCGCAAGCAAACCGAAATAAAGTCTGTACTTAAAAAGTTGCAGTAACGAAATAATTCCATTAGGCTTGACGAAAATATCGGAAATTATAAGTATTACAAGGCCAGACAGGAATGGGGGGTTTTTCTCGCTACCTGGAATTATTTGTTGATAGTTCTTTCCGAGTCTTCTTATCTGTCATAAGCTTTCTTATAGCTAATTTGACAAAGTAGCGGCGGTGTAAGCTTAGACGCATACAATTAATTGGCACTGCTTTGATGTTGCCTTGCCCAATAGATGCATTGTAAAAGAAGAAAGTACCTTCAGAGTGCGTTAGATTGAGATATGTTACAAGAATAATTTCGCGGTAATTATTTCAAAGAATCATGTGACTCCCAAGCTACTCCTGGTTTGAAACAGATATTTATGGTTGGTGGCTTAGATACACGGCTTGATAAATAGTTGGGTAGTATTACGAAGTGTTACATGCTGCTTGTTTTCGTATTGGAAAATGTCAAGTTTTAGGATTAAACTGCTATGGAGTAACACCATACCAATCCAGATCTGTATTTTTGTGGTATACGACAAGACTAAAATTCGCATACATGTACGATTTAGTGTTGTTTCAGGTTCATTGAAATTGACTTTCTAACATAATTCATTTTGTGTCTCCATCACAGGCCCCACCCAAGGGATTCAGCAGCCCATATGACCCTCACAACTTTGACGAGTACTACGCTCAGGAATACGGTGGTTTCACAGCCATGGACAGCTCTCGTCGCGGTGGAAGAGACGGTCGTGGTGGTGGCGGTCGTGGTGGTGGCCGAGGAATGAGAGGCGGCAGGTGAGTGAACTTCTACCTAACTTATTGTTACGTTTTCTTATTCTTTGGTTTGAAGATAAGGCGATACTTTCCTTTCGTATTCTGTTTTGGTTTTCGAGGCTTTGCATTAATATTATTATAAAACCAAAGCTTTGCATTATCAGATCTGTAAATTGCTATTTCGTTTCATCCATGATTTATTTGTGTGTATTATGATTTTGCTGTTCAGGAAATTATTTTCCCATTTTTATCATTTCTTCAGAGGTCGCGGTGGAATGGGTGACTTTGGTGGCCGTGGTGGTCGTATGGGAATGGGAGGTGGTATGAGAGGTGGTCGCGGAGGCCGAGGAGGCATGGGAGGTGGTATGGGTGGCGGCATGGGAGGAGGCGGAGGCCGCTTTGGAGGGTACGTGTAAAATAGACCCTAAAGAACTCCTAATTTCTGTAACTTGTAAGGAGGATGTGTAATTTTAACAGTTCTTTCATTTTGCCCGTAGACTTTTTTAACTACACGTTATTTTTGTGTATTGCAGAGGAATGAACGGAGGTGGCTTTGGAGGAGGCAGAGGTGGTGGAATGGGAGGCTTCAACAAAGGTTGGTTTAATAGTATTACTAGTTGGATATGTCCCATTTGAATTACAAAAATTTCAATTCTGTGGTTGTTCTTGACTTGTCTTGAATAATATTTATGTAAATATTTTCAGGTGGTATGGGAGGTGGTATGAACCAAAATTTCGCTCAAGACACAATGGTGAGTCGACAAATTATATTTAATACATTGTAAATGTACAAAAAGTCAAAAAGTATGAGTGTCGCAGTGAAGAGTAAAGTTAGAATGTAAACTAATAAAGTCATTCCATTGCTTTCATTTATTTGACTACTTAAATAAGATTTTCCGTTTTTATTTCAGGGTGGAATGGGAGGACAAGGAATGATGTTTGGAAACCAACAAACCACGACCACACAAGTCAGCATTCCAAAAGATGTAAGGCTTCATTCATTCAAGAATATAACCTAAAAGTATTTAAATGAAAAAATAATTGTCCCGTGAGATTTACTGTGATACAGTGATTGTGAAACGGTATCAGTTATTTCGTTACTACAAATATTATTTTTTCTACAGCTTGCAGGTGCCATTATTGGTAAAGGCGGTTCCAGAATCCGACAGATTCGACAGGAGTCCGGTGCTGGCATCACAATTGACGAGCCTGCACAAGGATCGAATGATCGCATCATTACCATAACTGGAACTCAAGACCAGATCCAGAACGCACAGTATCTCTTACAGATGAGGTGGGTTGGTGCCATTGTCTCTGGCATATTTTGTGATATAACTTCCACATGTGCTTAATGTATGGAACTCGCTCTGAAACTATGGTTCTCTTTCCTATTTCGTAATTTCTATTTTACCGTAACAAGTTTTTTATAGTAGCCAATGTTTCTTTCTCCCCAAAACTAACAATTGTTTACACAACGGTCCCCATGGACGTGTAATTCGTCAATGAATGTTATGGTGATTTGTGGAATAAAGAGTGTGTACCATAAATTAAGTACATTTATTTGGGTTTATGTACTCTTTTGCATGGTGTAAAAGCGGTATCTGTTTGGGCTGTGGTTTTACAGCTTTTCCTTCCCGCCAGAACCTTGGACCCTCCAATCTCTCATATTTTCCCCGCCAGTATCAGTATTGTATCACGAGCACTCTATTACGTCACACGATATGCCCACCAAATTCTCGGAACAATTAGTTCATATTGCCCACCAGTGCCTCAAGTTTCATTACAAATTTTATCAATATCGAAGACTAGAGATATTGCATGACATTTAAAATTCATGGTGAGACCATTTAAATCATTGTTACTTTGGTGAACAATGTGAGCTGTTTGTTTAAAAAGAATAGAGACCTCTTTTTGTGGCAGGTTATCTGCCCGAATAGATGTTGCAATATTCCAGCTGGAATAAGAAAAACTTATTGCAAGGGTGCACAACGCTCATGCATAAGGAGGAGAGAAGATGGAAAATTGGGCACCCTTGTAAGACGACATAGTTTTGGTGGCTGTAACGTAATATTATTTTATTGCCAAATTTTAGTGCTCGGAATGCTGCTGGCGGCGGGGGAAATTACGGAAATGACTATTAAAGGTAATTTTAGAAATGGTGACTAATGATAATTTCAGTGGAGCTTGAAGGTGTCCTAGCACTTGTGCAAAAATACGGATTTATTCAGAAATCTTTTGATGTGTATGTGTGTTATGTCTCGTACTACTTTGTGCTGTGTTAATGTACACTGGTGCCTTTCGTACCAAGTGTAATTTTTATGCTCGAAAATTCTGGCTTGAAACTCCAGTGCCTACCTTTTTTTGCTAAGCTTTTATGTTTTTCGTGCACAGACTTCAATCCTACTTTTCTCTAACTCATGTAAGCTTTTCTTTTGAAAGTTCTGTTAGTGTATTTTTTGCATATTTTTATACTAATGATTATTCTTCAACCAAAGAAATGTATGAATGAGAAAGAAAATGAACACGACTATGACATTTCAGGATAATGTATTCTGTACTAATCTTCATCCTACCTTTAAATGACATCAGTACATGACAACTATGATGTGGAATAATGAGAATCTGCACTGAAGACTTTAATTACAGATTGATCAAATTTTACCGCTAACCAATATCTCGTGACTACATTATTACAACGGTCAAGCGGAAACGTCAAGAGTGGAAGATCTAACGGCTTGCTTGGTGATGGAATTGTTACATTTAAACACTACCTCTTCCTACATAGGATTAATTAACATTGTTACTTATCTACCCTAATATACCTACTGCTAACTACTACTACTACTGGGTTTAAGGTGGCTTGTATGGTGTGGAAGACTAGTGATTTTGTTGTTCTTTGCTTAACCCATTTGAAAACAATAGATCACTATCTTCCCTATTATGCATGGCCTTTAGCTGCATGTTGGGTGCCGGTTGCAAAACACTACTGCATAGGAACACATCCTTGGTAGAATAATGATAATGCTAAGTGACAGGAGCTTGTACATACATATGTAAATGTAGCAATGTAGCCTGGACCGATTGTTTCCTCTTGGTTAAGGGAAAATATGGACAAGTGAATATTTGCTTTTGGTAAGGAATAAAATGCATGGAGACTTTTCTCGCTATAAATTTATTTAAGGCTGTCTCTGAAGCACAGAACACACAGAATTTAAATGCAGTAGTCATGAGCTTATAACTGTCGGTGAAAGTTTATAGGAAATTGTATTCTACTATATCACATTATCAGCAGACATAAAAATAGTCTACATAATCGTGATGATAATTTTAACTGGGAAGAAAAATGACATTTCAATCAGACTACACGTGAAGAGTTTCTAATCTGGGTTATTTTACCTGTTTGGTGGAAAAAAAACCCCAGCAGGATTTTGTGATCTGCGGAGACAAAGGATCAATTAGAGAGTGGAGAAATTGTTTCCAGTTCAAAAAGGAAACCGAAGTTCAAACGGAATTAATAATATCTTGCATAAATGTTAGACACCAACACGGAGTGAAACTTCCTTCTGTCTCGAAAAAATTTAACATTCATAAATTTGGGGGCGAATCTAGTTAATGTGTTACTTTTGCCCTATTCTTAAAAAAAAAGAAGAAGAAAAAAAACCCGTGAACATGAATAATTGCAAATCAAATTACTTATGCTAACTCGGATAAATATAAAAATAGAGCTGTGCCGGTTTCTTTCCCGTGCGTCCCATAATATGAGTCAATAATCCAGGGAGCTTTGATATAATGACAAAAAAAAGGAAGAAAATGGAAGTGACACCATGGCTATTGAATGTGGACCATTTGTTGTAATCAATTGCTGTGACAACATCAATATAAACAATTAGATTAAAATTTCCTGGCGACAAAAAAAAGGTGCATTGACGTGCCATCTTTTTTATCTGTTCTAGGAATATGCTCTATGATTTCCACTACTACACTTTTGTGGAATTGATTATCTGTAGAGAAAATGTGTTGGATATGTAATTATTTATTGATAACTGCATAATTTTTATCTGTAATATTGTTAAACCTCATGCTTTCAGCAATGAGGGTCTATGTATCGGACGAAATCTACATTTGTGTTCTGGGCCGCCATTGCAAAAA
>JBCAUI010104431.1:0-34273 GCA_038406195.1 Haplosyllis anthogorgicola
ACACCCAAAACCCGTGCTGGTTTCTCCGGGGAGGTAAGTTTTGAGGGGAGGATAGTTGAGCACGTTACACCGGTAGTGTAGTGGCTAGCATGTGGCATTGCTGCACAGGTGGCCCAGATTCGAAAGAGTAAAGACGTTGGGGGCTCAGTAAATCACAGCCTCATCGGACCAAGGTGTAAAATTGGTACCAGTTCTATGCAGGGGGAGGACAAACATACACCAAGTGGAGCTGCCCTTTATCTCATCACCATGACGTGATGGCTCATTTGAGGGACAAATTGTACAGGTGGGATATCAAGATTGAACAACTTTAACTTTTATAATTCAATTTGAAACAATAATTATTGATAGGACATAATCATTTTCGATGCAAGTTTTAGAACAATTTATCTTTTACACCAGGGAGTCTCGAACGCTTGTTTAGGCAACTACATATAGTCTATTTAGTCATCAACCGACAGGGCACTGACATTGCTAGAAATTGTTCAAATAAATAAAATGAGAAAAATGCCAGATAAGTAATGTTGAGCAGCTGCGACTTTATTTTCATTAGAACGTTACGCAGCTTTTACAAGTGACGTCCTCCTACGCTACATGCCTGATACTCCATACCGTTAGTTATGGTTACCACGAGGTGAATCTCCCTCCCAGGAATGCAAGTCAGAAGTGCCATTTGAAAATTACTCTTTAATAATTGCATGAGGTAATGTCGTTTAAAGTGTTGACTAATAATGTCACAGCCAAAATATCATTTGATTAGGCCGGAATATTTATGCATATTTTAATACATGGAAATACCAAAACATTAATGAAACCTGAAATTAGTAACTTCTGTATTAGATGTGTAGCCGTTGGCTACTTTCTTCGCTTTTAGATTTTCTTCAGCTGCAGAAAAGGTTCAATGTATCTGAGTGGATTTAACACTTAAAATACCGTATTGTTCCTAAATGAAGCGCCGGATGCTAAGACCAATTTTAGGATCGATGTGTTGATAAAAAATTATGTAGAACTGATTATTGAAGCTCAAATAAGGCTACCAAACGATTTTTTTTCTTTGCCTAATTTTCTTGACCAGTTAGACAAGTTTCCCCAAATTTACTGGCTAAGTAAGTGACTAAGCAAACTCGTCCAATCTGACAAACTAAAAAAACAAACTTTAAAAGGATAAACGCACTGAAATCGGATTATTGGATCCAGCTCACAGGGCATCAACATGGTTCAAGAATTCCGATCTCTAAGCGAAGGAAGTTTGCTACTTGTCATCGCAAATATTGTCGGAACTTTATCCACCGTAAGACGAATAATCCCCGACATTCCTGCATTATAATAGATACAACCCACACTTCAAGAAAATTTACCAAAAAGCCCCTTGATATTGATACTCCGACAAGTCAACGTACAAAAACAGATCCAAAAGGACCTGGGCTCATTTGACATTTTACATGGCTCTTTGTTTTATTTGTTTCACCTGCCCATGGAGATTAGGCAGATTAGGCAGAGACATTCATACTAACAATAGACTTCAAAAGGAATTTTAAAATTTAGTAATGAAACCGAAAATCAGCCATTTTTAAGTTACTAATACAAATGGTATTTTCCCCTACCTAATCTACCTATTCTGCCTAATTGAGCAGGTGAAGTAATTAAGATAGATCTAGATTAACATACTTGGGAAACATGCCCACAGACGACGACAACACAGCAATACGGACAAATCACGATCAGATCATGAGACTACTATTTGAAGTTTATGCAGAACTCATTCAATTCAGTTGTAGCGCAGCGCTAAGCGTTTCATAGTAATTTTGTGATCTGTAAAATATGCCTTTGTCAGCAAAGTCAAATGAGCCAAAAAGCGAATATCGCCTAATCCCACCAGAGTACTTGACACTTTAGCCAGTGTAAACTATAACCGTCAACATTCACTCGAGATCACCAATAAAAGTTAAATATATTTAGTTGTATTGAGATATATCAAGTAAATGTTGGTTTCAAAATAGACTCACAAATAGCAGGAAGAGGTATGAAACGAAAGTAAACAAGTTGAGACTTTTTTTATGAGACAAGAATTCATAATTAAGGGTCTGCACACTTCGGCACTCAAGGACACTCAACATACTCAAGATTTTTTCTGCTTGGCAGATTATTTTTGCATTTTTGCTCCAGAAATTGGTTTTAAACGAAAGCATATTTGACAAAGATGGATTTAAGAAGAACATATTTATTTTGATGAAGTCACGACAACAAAGCTTATTCTATTGTTCACACCACTAAAATGATGGTACAAGAACGAAATGGGGAAAACACGAGAACAACAAAATAGAAAACAAAAACAAAAAAAACAAAAACAAAAAAACAAACAAACAAAAAACCCGGAGAATTTCGTCCTTTTTCTCAGGACAAAAAAAAAAAAAACTAACATGTTTCTGCACTTTGAATGGGAGGGAGCAGCTCAAGCGGTGAACATCGGGCGGAAAATCCGTCCTGTCAAAATAATCAGACCTCCATTACATCAAAGTTAGAATAACAGCTCTCCCTGTGAACTGTCGGCAGCAGCAAAACAACTAAATGTTACGAAAAATTCTATCAGGAATAATCAGCCCCATGACCAGTTTAATATCGAAGTCATTCGAGATCGAATGTCATTAAGCGTATGGTAAAATTTTGTGATGGTATGCGTTTTATTAACAATTAAAGTGGTAATTAAAAGACGTTCAAAGCTGTCTTCAAAAGGAGTCAGGGGTGAACAGGAACTCGGGCGAGATTTGAAACAATTTCATCCTCTGCAGTGCGCCTAGATTAACAAATAAACGCCCTATTTTTATGTAAAAGCTTCAACACACAATCTGCCTATTACCTGTGTCATCACCATCATTGTAATCTCCGGTGCAAAAACACTACGGGAGCGTACAGACGATACCTCGCAAGGTTGCTTTGACTAATGAAGTGTGACCACTGATCCGTGACGGCAGAGCTCCATTAAAAAACCGACAGTTCATCCAGTACAGTTACACAGAGATGAACGAAAACATCCATATTGTGCGCGTTCTTTTCATCGAGCATAATATTGTATTATGAAAGTGCGGCGGAAGCTTAAGGACAGTTATTATTTTTGGTTTATCAATACAACTTTCAGTTTGAGGCAAGGTCGTTCTTTTAAAGTATTTTAGTCTTGAAAAATATGGACCTGAGCTCATTTGGCATTATCAAAAAACTATGATGATATAAGTCACAGTATGATATGGAATTAAATTAAGTGTCTAAGATCAAATCTACAGATGTGATTTGTGAAAAAACACAAATATGGCTGCCAAACTGGAAATATGGGTAGCATTAATGTAATTTTTATAAGGCATTAAGAGGATATCAAGATATTTAAGAGTGCCAAATATGAAGTCTGTATGATCAACCACAAGTCCAGGAGCAAGGTTCAAAGAAAAACACAAATATGGATGCCAATTTGAGAATAGTGGTCACAGCAGCATAATTTTTGATAGGCTTTGAGATGGGACATTGGTGCATAAGTGTATAAGATATGAAGTCTCTATGATCAATAGTGTGCTCACGCTGAGTGTGTACAGATGACAACAATGACATCAACGCCAACAACAATGACGACAGACGACAGACAATTCATGATTCTATTGGCTCTTTGGCAATTATGCCAAATGAGCCAAAAAGGTCATGTTTATGGTCCTTTGGTCCTACCAAGATACGGGGGGGGGCGCTCAAAACAGTGTTTGCTGCACGTTTAAAAGGCGAGGGGTGCAAACGAGGACCCCACCAACAGGACAACGACGACGGACAAATCATAATTCCACAAGTTCTTTGATATTTATGC
Organism: Haplosyllis anthogorgicola; assembly: GCA_038406195.1. NCBI lineage: Eukaryota > Metazoa > Annelida > Polychaeta > Phyllodocida > Syllidae > Haplosyllis > Haplosyllis anthogorgicola. Next base: position 3,842 of record JBCAUI010104431.1, read on the forward strand.
CAAATGAACGAAATAATTATATGGAAACCGAGAGAAATGAGAACAGCTGTTACAAAACATTGCACATTGTTCAGCTCCAGACAGTGGTGTATATTATACCAAAGTAAATGAACTGCATATTGTGTAATGTTTTCAAGTTTAGAAGCAATAAGTAGCAGTACTAATTTAAAAGAATATGGTGATCTTGAAGAAACAGAACTAATTGTCCATCAACATTCGAATTTTAATTGACATGTTTAGTCCGTAGGTATTTCTGTTTGTTTTAATTAGAGGGTTAGCACATGGCAAATTTGCAGACTGTGGGCTAGATTGCGTGTCGGTAGGGCACGACACGAACCAACGGTGCGGCGTTACATAAATGACTTATAGTCAGCAATTAAACGAACAAACAACGACTACAATGCACTTGTTTTTCAATATGCTGGGACTTACAAATGTTTATTATTTCATATTGTAACATTATTGCTGTATAAACACGGGCCACACTTTCAGACTTTTATTCTTGCTAGTCTCAGTGTGGCATGATATTCATTGTACATAATTATACACGACTACATTTTCCTTCTAAAAAACCGTAATTCGTAATTCATGCGCACACAATTAACAATATAAATTCAATATAACTCACTCATACCACACATAATTGTACTGTTTATTTTTCTCCAAGGCAAAAAAAAAATCACTTTCAATTTTAATTGTTTACTTGCCTTTTGTCGTGCGTCACTTTAAATAGTACAAAACGTACATTTTCGGTAATAAAGTAGGGGTTTTTTTTGTCTGTGTACACAGAAAACGTAATTCTTTGTATTTCCGAAAAAAATAAGAGAAAAACAATTTCCTGAAGCCTACAAAGTTTTCCTTTGCCGGAAATTACCAACAGCGTGGGCCGTTTTCTATTTTGAATTATTGAATTATTTCTTCTCAAACATTTGTAACACCATCGTAAGCCTTTTCACTCCACTGTATTTTGTACTGCTAAAATGACTGCATGACACATCTTCACTTCTTGTTTGTACAGACAAGTGATAAAAATATATTGCGTTTTTTAGGCAAATGAGGGTACTTTCCAGTATTATGCAATGCTAACATAATGGAACGTGTATTTACATTCTCGGGCGTGAATATGCAGACAATAATTATATTTGCACAGCCTGGATTTCATGTCGAAAAATTAATATGGTATAATTATAATGCCACAAAGTACGGTAAAAAAATTCACGATTTTATGCAAGAGTATACTTAAAATGAACATGCTAACACCCTCATAAGATCAAGCCAGTAAGATTGCAATTGACAAATCCGCCCTGACTTTAAAACCAAAGGTAGAGTTATCCCAAGTCCGAAACAGGATACCAGTGGCCCCATAAATTTGACCTTGGTCCACAAAAATTTAAAAGAGGCTTTTGAATAGAAGGGGAAGGGCAGTGCATGTAATGTTGAGAAAGAGCAGAATTTATTTCCATATCTTGATGGATGTTTCCGGAAGCAGATTTCACTTAAAGAGGTGGACTTCGTGCCACAACAGACTTTGGTACATGTCGCCCCAGACAATGCATCATAAGTCAATCCCTATTCAACTATTTTCTAGCGCTATTCAAAACAAAAGACTTGCAATATTGTATCATAGCCATCCACAATGTATGGTAGTAAAATTTGGACCCATTATCAAAGTATAATGAACAGATTACATAAGTGTGTTGAGTTTGTAGCTTATTATTCTCTCCTTGTGGGAATGATGTTTGAATAGCTAAGAAAGGTTGGCATTTCACATTACACTAGAACTTCTTTTGAGCAACACTCGTCCTTACGCAAGCGACACTTTTTGAGTGAAATATACCAGTATTAAATGTGTGTAATCGTACCTTCTTTAAACGACACTCTCCATTTTACATTTTTGTGAAAAAAAAATTGGATGTCGCTCTGAAGAGGTCCGACTGTAGTTTAAATGAGCGTAGATGACAATACCTGTAAGTTACTCCCCGTTTAACATTGGCCACAGTGCACTGAATCACGACTTTTCACTTTTACTTTTATATTCCCTCTGCACAAACAAGATGTGAGCAGAAGCCATTGTACAGCAAGGGCTGAAAGGAGATTTCGGTAACACAGACATGGGCAGAAGTTCAAAATAACAATAACAATTAAAAAAGTAATTTGCCAGACTAATATATATATAACTGAATATAAAAAAGGCAAAGCTATTGTAACAATAGTATAGCATAAATCATTCTAATAGTGATGCACATGTCGTGCAAAAAAATCAACTGGCAAAAATTATATACACATTATCAACGTTTTTACGTTACGTTACGTTTTGCATTTGGAACGACAGCGTTGATCAGCAGACCAAAAACTGTGTGCCTTGGAATAAACGCACTTTTTATTCCACATAAATGCGTTTTTTTTCTAAGCGGCTACTAATTTTTAACTTGCTGATAAACCTGGCGTTTTGAAAGTGTTTACGTAATGACGTCATTAAGTAACGTTTCAGTTGACAATTGTTTCCTTCCCGTTCTGCGTGTATTTTGTTACATAATCGTGTTGCAAAATTATTCATTCACTACATATTTCCATGATACACTCTACATTGCTTCACTTCACTTTGGCGCATTTTCATTACAAGGAATCATTTTGATTTTGCAAATAATGAAACAATTGAAAATTTGTGTTAGAATTATAACATATACATGTATGCATACAAAAGTTACATAGTTTAAATAAAAAGATAGTAATACTAAATATACACAGTGTGTTGTTGTATTGCACTCGTAAATGAGACTTAGAAGTGGACGTTCTCACATGCCTTGCACTACTTCCGTACATGTGTTGCACATCTCTCACCGTCATATGGAGTACGAACCCTTTACGGTAATTTTCTGAAATCATAACCAACATAAATTTCGAAATCTCTAGTCTGAATATATTCATTGGCTATGACCAATGGCTGTTGAAAGTAGGGGACCTGTGCATTTGGTCTTTGTGCTTCAAATGTGCAAGGCAGGATGAACGTCTCTTTGATACCATTATACATGTTACTGGTGTTAGTATAATGCGATATACATGTGAATTGTAGAGTATTGAGCAATAGATACCGGACATCTAAGTGTATAACTTCAGAATAAGTTGCATTTGCATCGCACCATATTTTGCAAACACCAAGGTCAACAAGTATCTTCGCCGATTCCAGATGAAATGCACTTCATAAAACAACCTTCCCGTAGCTGTGTGCCTTATGACCCAATACAGTAAATCTCCTTTGGGCGTACTACCCATTGGGCATACTGTCATCAACATACTTACTTGGTCTTAAAATTGGTAGTTCGCCTAATGCAGAATTCACCCTAGTGACATTTATTCTGGGATCTTTTACCTTTTCGTCCGGGAAAAATAAAATCCCTGTAAACCAATGAATACATGCTGAAGTGCGATATCTTTACCTGAAAAAGAAGATTCGTGTACATATCTTTGCATAAAAAGATGTACAGCAATTATTGTTATTTGGCGACATTCACTTCTTGCATCAAAACATGCCACAATTTCTCTTACGAAAACTACAACCTCGTACGCTAATTTTGACCTTACTTTATTAATTCTAATTATTATAAAATCCATAAAATCTTATATCAAAGTTTTAAAATGCCCCAAATTTTGCCTCCAAAATGGGTCAAAAAACTTTCGCAAATACAAATTACTACATCAGGAATTTTCCAGTAAATCTACAATAAAATTTTAAAACGATTAAAAACTATTTTTACATCTTTCGCAATTTTTCGCTCGCATTTACTTCAACTGTTATACATTCATATATCTAATTGTACATTCACACATATCAAATCAATACTACAGAGAAAATTGTATAATAGCGAGTTTAAGTTGCACGCATTTACTTTTGAAGTGGGTAGATTTTAACTGTGATGCGCAACCTGGAAAAATACAACACGTGAGACCTTATTCGAATGTACTTCAGCAACAGACGTGACATTAAAAGGTTAGCTCTGCTAACTGCCTACTGAAGTGGACAAGTGCTGTGCTACAAGCACATGTGCATTTACTGCAGTGCACATGTGCCACACTAGAGCACAACCTATGCAGAAAAAGCAGCCTCACATATCCGATCTACAGTCAGCAATAACGATGGTCTCTTCAGTAGATCGGATAACTTCACAATTCTTGATATTACGGTACTTCTTAGACGTGCAAATTGACGTAAAACGGTGAACCTAAGCTCGCTATTATCTATTGCATTTCACATTATATTTTATGCATCAACAACAGAAGTGGGCGGAACCAGCTGTTAAAACCGGCCGGTTGTATTTTATACGTTTTGGACTTATCTGATGCATATCTTATACATGGTTCTTTGGACTTGTTGCAGGCTACATTGAACACGCTATTTGCATACGGTACATCCTTAACTTAGTGGATCCCCTTTTTTATCTAGTGCACCATTTTTTATGGAAATGCCTGTGTACGAATATCAAAATGCGTAAGAAATGGATACCAGTACATTTTATAACCCTACCTTGCACAGAAATTTGTTCATATTTCTTTATTTGCATTATTGACATGAGTCATCGAACAGCAGATTGTAATAATTACACCCACTTGTACGCTTTAAGATAATTATTTTTTCAGTGTGCCGTTCTATAACGTTTAATAACATAGATTATTGACAAATAACAAGGTTAAATTTCGACCGTTCCACAAGTTGTAAATGTTCAGCTTGTAAATACATGTACTTTGAAATCTTAATGAATACGCATGTTATTTTCTGCTGATTTTTAATGTGCCTTCTGGAGAAGGTTATGGATTTACTGCATACAAATACAACAATGACCAAAATGTAATAGTGTGTGGCGCAATTTGTGGCTATTTTGCATTAGATGCATAAAATATGCAGTGTTATGTACATGTACAGTAAAACTCCTCATTTACGGCCACCCTTCTTTATGGCCACTCCTGGTTTACGGCCATGTTGGCCCCAAGCATTTTAATCAAAATTGCATCAAAATGCAGTTCTCCATTACGGCCACTCCTAATATACGGCCAAATTTAATGGGCAAAATGGGTGGCCGTAAAGGAGGAGTTTTACTGTATGTATATAATGTGTGTTCATAATGTAAGCTTCGTGGACATGATTATATCACGTTTAACAACTACAGAATACTTTGGACAGAATAATGGTGCACGGATTACAAATCAACTCTGTAGGAATGTATACCACAGCAAATTGGACCGTTATAAGACTTTACAAATATCTATGTACAATATTTATTAATTGCCTATATTAGTTGGTATTATTCTTAAATTTCATTTTCTCAAAAAAAAAAAAAGGAAAGAAAGAAAGAAATTGCGCAATAACACAAAATAATTCAACTCTGGTGCTTTTGTCTATTTGCACATTGTTAAAAATTCTTTGTTTTTTCCTCAAATGGACGATCATGCACATTTCGCAATCAGTTTGCATTGTTTTGGAATGCAGCTATATTCATAAACAAAACGTGAACATTGAAAGTATAAGATTCTGTGCAAAACACAACTACACGTGGTCAATTTGATTGCGCTTACTGCTGCCTTGACAGGTAGTATTTTGGAGGGTTCCCGATGTGTGCACTCGAAAATGTGCAATGTCAATTTACGGTTGAAAACCCTTTACAGGATTTTAAAATTTTCAAAATATATATATATATATATATATATTGTGTCTTGTATTTTGATCACAAAACTTATACAACCACTTGTTTCATAAAAAACGCAGAATATAAAATTACTGGCCATGTTATGAACCTTTGTTCATTACAAACTAGTTTCGTTGAATCGCTCTGCAGGCTTGATATTTCATACATTACAACATGCTGACAATAACACTGCAAGGCATGGAGATTACTCGCGCAACTAACTCGTAATGACGCATCTGACAACGCAGATATCTTATTATGAGCAAATTGGGAATTGTCTTTTTATACCCCTTTGAATAGAAGCATAATTACTCGTTAATTTTTCCTTCGTCTTTTCCTCTAAAAAGAAAACTAGTAAGATAATTGCACTATGGTTTATCTTTTTTCCGTAATTTTACTTGAGGAACTCTATTGATAATTCACAGTAATTGATTTTCCTCAATGTATATCCATGATGTGAGTCGGCAGAATTTGTGTAATTTAAAACTTTGATACAAGTTGTTTTGGATAGCCCTTTTGAAATCATTTTATGATTATGATTTGCTGTAGGACTTTTCTGACCGTTATTATGACCCATACCAGTTAACTGCAGTGTTTGAGAAAAACTACCAGGAACAAAAGAACAAGTGACAATGTTCTGTTTCTCAATTAAAAATGTCAAAAATAGCTTTTGAAAAAGTGTCATAAAGGGTGGGATATTCCAATGAGGTTGCATGTCAATTTTGGATTGTGCGTCAAATCGGCAATTTACGGCACATCTAAAAGTAAATTATCAACATGGGCATCAGGACAGGGTTGCCACGCTTTAGGTAGTTCAAAATTCCCTGACTTTTACCTGATCAATCGGTCATTTTCCCTGATCATAAAAAATATTTGAAGGGCATGTACAACCATATTTTCCACATAAGTAAGGCAGTAATTTAGATGTTGTAAACAAATTTTGATGGCTTTATTTTTATTAAATCTATTGCACCTTCTGAATTCAGATATTAGGGACTATTTCATGGTGACATGGCAGCATGCAACATGTTCACATTTAATGGTGGTAAGACCCTTTTGCAATAAATTCACTATCTGTGCAGCTTGTTATATTTGCAAGTCCATACATGTGTACACTATTGTTATAAAGTGTAGGAAGAAGAAAGAGGATGAAAGTATTGAGAAATTATGCCGAGCGAAGTGAGGCTAAAAAAGTTAGAGTCATAAGATGACATGAATGAGAAGTAATTATTATTGCCATGCCAAAATTCCCTGACTTTTCCCTGACCTTGATCAAAACCTCAAAATTCCCTGACTGAGAACCAAATTCCCTGACTTTTCCCCGACCTGGAGAAAATGATTTTTTCCCGGACTTTTCCCTGACCGATGGCAACCCTGCAGGATTTGTATGTAAAAATACATAAAATGCAAGCCATTTTATTTTGGGTAACCAGAAATACCTTCCAAAAAAATAAAATATCTTTGTTTTCGGTTTCTACCTATAAACACCCATGTGCAGCGCTTAAGCATCAATTGATGATGTTTTGCAACCTTGACATAAATCTGTTCTTGTTTTTCTTCCACACTAGCTGTGATTGTGTATGCTTTTTTCATCCATGCCTTGCGGTGACGCAATATTGTTTACAACATACATAAAGCGATACTTTCAGTATTTACCGTGCATTGACTTTTATTGCATCTTGAAGGCCGCATCCACTTTTTTGCACTCCACCTTGTTTTATCCGGTTTACGTCAGATGTCGCTCCCTCCCATGATCACTGGCCGATACTGCCATCTAGCGTTACTATGTAAACTTCACATACTTTTTTGGAAAAAAGTTTCATTTCTTTCTTCTCTCTGATGACCTTTCTTCATTCAAGTTCATTTTACATTTTTTACACACCTTTCGTCATATCATGCTATCATGTCCCATTCATTTGCTGTAATAGTGCATCCAATCTAATTCATATGTGTACACTTTGGCTTGTGCAATCTTTTCTTGTCTTCTCTACATACCCTAATTTAAAAAATAGCACTTCATTTGTGAGACTAGTGATCTGGTATCATACACACACAGTGACGCCATTCATCTGCACCTTTTCGGTAACTTGAGATTACGTCTTGCATTGCCGTGAAGTAAATGCCTTTAGTGTATTGCATTTTCATGTGCTTTACATTGAGTTGTGTTGTGTGGCACTTTAGCTTTGGCACCCAGCTTACTTGCATGTTATATTTAAACCCGCCAGAATATGCCGGTTCCATCATCATGTGTCGTTTTTATCTTGTTCTTTCTGTGTATGTATTTCCTTGTGTGCGGCAAGTACTTGTCCGAAGCGGCGCTTGTCTATGTTCATGTTGATGGCCTCTATGTGGTGGAATAACCGCAACGCCGACATCGACTCCGGCAGGCGCGTGAGGAACTGAGCCAAGTGGATAAAGTCCATGTTCAATAGTATTTCTTCGTACATGGCCAGGATTCCTGTTAAATTATCAACGTTAAATGATTAGTCCATATTGGAATTCATAATTTTCTCCCTTTGAACCTATTTATTATCAGAATTTTTTTTTGTTGGTAATTAGGTCAGACTTTTTTTATTTGTTGGATTGTGTCTCTCGCCACACCCAGAAATCAAGAATTGTAAAAAAAAAGAGGAAAATTGAATCTGAGCCCAAATAACATGAAACTGTAACTTTCCATCACCCTGTCGAACATTGTTTGGAAAATTCGATAAGGTTTAGGCACCAAACACTGAGATACTGTTTTTAATGGATTTATTGTGGATTTATTGGAAAAGTTATATTTCAATTTCATGAATTTTAATCAAAAATACAAAAATGTACAGCAAATTCAATTTTTTTCCAAACGCCGCTCTCAAAATGTCCTCCATTGATATGTGATCCAACAAATGAAAAAAGTCTGGCCTTACACAGTATCTAGGCAGCCGTACATAAATGTGTACAATAGACTGATGAGTACATTAATTCAAAACAATTTAACATCAAATAATAACTGTTATTATTTCCTTACCTAGTGCAGTTCTGAAGAGAAACTCTTCGCCGTCCCTACAGAAGATGTCCCACACCCGACTCGCCAGGTCTAACGGTAACGATTTGGCATACAGGGTGAACATCCTGCAAGAGAAGACGCAAAACTTTGAGGTCATGCACAATGTGTTAAGAAAGATGGCAGGTATACCTTTCCACAGTGCGACCGTGATTAGACTGGGTTTATCCCAACAATCATTTTATAGCATGTTGACACCTTACTGGTGATTGTGCAGTTGCATGTATTTTTTTTTGTCAAAACTTATTCCATGACATTCTGCCCTTCTACCTTGTATATGCAGGATGCAGTAGCAATAACTTTTAGAGTTAAGAGATAAGGCACCATATCACGGTCTTTCACATAATCAGCCAATGTTTTTTCAAAGAATAAAATTATCTACCATTGTACTTCCTTTCAAATAAAACATAGTTTACAAACTAAATCGTACCAGTCTATGATGTAGAGATCAGGCGTGAGTCCCTGCTTCTCGAAGTGCACATGTAACTTGGAAAGGTTCTCCTGGAAAAATTCCTCATACGTGGCAAAGTAGGACTTCATCTGTAACAACAAATAAAATAATATAACTAATATATGAAACATTTGTTGAGTTTTTTACTGAAATATCCAAAATTCGAAATTTCCTCATGCGACGAAAGGTTTTTAGATTTCTATGCTGTACACACAGAGGTTCGTTAACAAACAAACAAAACCAGTGTGTGAAGTGAGCGTAACATATAGAAAGAACACGCATAAAAGTCATTCCAAGTCTAAGACTTATGGATGCATGTACGAACCTAAACCTATTGTATTCTATTGCATAATTCTATTATGGGGATACAAGTGGTCCAAGAAAATGGTTGTGCCCCAGTCCGCGTTAAGTAACTACAAAAGTTCCATTCAGAAAAAACGATTACATTAAATGTAGCATAATATAATTAATAGAGTACTCACCAGTCCCTCGTCTAGTCTGAAGAAGGCAATCTGGCACGGGCGGTTGAGCAGGTTGGCGAAACAGACGAACGCGTCGTCCACGTCCATGTTGAGGAGTAATACTGCTGCGATGAACGACATCCCTTGAACCTGCAAAACATACAAAATATACGGTTAAAATAAACGTTGAAAATTTATAGTGAAAATATACAGTTAAATGAATATTCCTTGTACATGCGAAACGTACAAAATACACGGTTGAATAAGGAACCAATTATTACGTTATTTATGGTAGGACCTCCCTGTATTTCCTGGACCGTAATTTGGGACATGCATTTTTTGTCGAGATTTAAAGAGGAAGTAATCCTGTATGTTATACTTTCAGGACCACGCAGTAACATTTCCGTCATGAACTTCGGAAATACCCCTTCCCCACTCCAAAACTTAAATAAATAACTTTGTGTTAAGTGAAGTTTTGAATTTGCGATTTAATTTAATGCAGTTGATATTCCATACAAAACGATTTCATCCTTCCCTATTTTCTTTGATAGCTAACATCTTGCTTGGATTAAAAATACACTTGTCACGATGTGGAAATGGCCGCCAAAACTATGTGGGGCACAAAATGTCCCTGAGTTTAAGAAACCGAAACCAACTGTGCTGTTTACGCAAGCAGGAAACATGATACATGTATCATCTGTACACTGATCATAAACTCAAATAACCGTTATATCAGTCTACTTCTTCATAAAAAGAAATGAGGCACAATCAATATCAGAGATATGTAGAATACAATCGTCACAATTGTTCTCTGTAAAAAGGACAATATTTGCATTTTAAAAGTCACGACTGTCTTATTGTTATCATACTATCAAGGGCGGATTGTTATCTTCTGTCAGATCCATTGATTTCTATTTATCTCCATGTAACTATTGGGTTGATACAAGTCCAAATCTGTACACACAATAATTACATGTTGTTGCTGTCAGATGTGTGGTTAACTTTCAATTTTGTACAGACCATCACACGACCCAATTCGATTTCATTGATAAAAGTACCACACGTTACGAGATTATTGTAGTTAATGTGATATGCACAAACAGCGTTATGTTTTCATTTTCTTTAGGGGGGTGGGTAGGTGGGGAGGTATAATTGTTTCCCTTTGGTAAAGTAAAATATCTTAGCCGTTTTACAGATTTCGGCTATTTCAATGGTCAAGGTCTTCAGTCTTCAGTATTTTGCATTTTCTGCGACTGATAACAACATTGTATGCAGTTTGCTAAGTTAAACTAATAAAATGCTTAGAATTACGCACATATCCTACGTCAGGTCTGTAACAAGCGTAGGCGCCGAGTAAGCCTTGTAGTAACTCATGGTATGGTCCTCCCTGCAACATGAAAGTGCTGATTAAAAACTTTAATTCTGTATTGTAAAATCTGCTATCAGTGTTACATCTAATTTAATCTATTTTTCACTTTTAAACAAAGCAAATGAAAGTACCTTTTGGAATATGCATAGCTGTGGGAATGTTCTGGAGACGTCTAGTTTGATGAGTTCCACACTGGCTTCCCTGCTAGCCTCACATTCTGTAAACACAACCGTATCAGTCAGGCACAAGAATAACTCTAAGTACATGTGCATTTAAACGTTTAATTTTTGCAGCAATAGTCCTCAAATATTGTTTCACTTGTTTATAAAATCTTATTACCAACATGTTTATTTGGTTTTTTTACATTATGTCAGATTACAAGCACATTTTCATAACCATAAATGTTTGTGCAGATAACTATGTGGTAGGTGAAGCCACTGATGTAAAAATGCTAAAAAGTGGCGTGTACTTTGGTGTATGAAAACACACTGTACATCTATTAAGGTAGTTATGTTACCGAGGTTGCTGTGTGTGGAGTCGGTATCACCTCCACTACTGTCCAGTAACCCAAAACGCTCCTTTGCTCGGGCTAAACAGATCTCGTACAATTCTGAAAAGATAAGATAACTATCAAAAGAAAATACACGTAAAGTGTGCCTCATTCAATTTTGTAACAGAAAATTTTAATTCAAGGCAACACGCCACAAAAATCTACATTTTAGATACAACTACAGTAAAAGTCGTCTTGAACGACACGTAACTTGCCATACTGCCCGTCCTCCCAACCTCCCTTCCCCACAAGAAAGTTGTAAAAGGTGGGGTTTCATTCAAAACATGGGCAAATGTGTCAGTGCAAAAGTATCATAAAAGGCAGGATTTTGACTAAATACCTCTTCTCGTACACCTGTATACGGTTCTGTGCAGATAAATTTGTATTTACCTGACGTAAGGTTCAGATCGTTTCCTATCGCTAGTTTCCACACCCTACCCCGGACACTGGGCGGGATGCCCAGCCACCACAGATCTTTGGCCTTCTTACTGGTGCTCCTGCAATGTAAATGTATCAGTTTACCGATTAAACCTGGTCAGTTGCGTTTTATGAAAGTGTGAAGCATGCGGCTTCAATTTTCTTATGAAAGAAATGTGCTACTGGCCAACCAGGTGACACTCAATTATCCCTGGTTTTATTACTTATGCTGTGGCATCCCAAGTCCACAACTAGGGTCTCAAAAATTTGGGCAATGGTCATAGTTTGGAAACTGCGACAGTTGAGACCAAAAATTAAAACAAAATGGCTAACACAGGCTAAGAACAGTTTCTCACGACTATGGACTTCTGAGAAATCCACGCTAGGTTGTAGCATTGCCACCACAACTACTCACTAGGTTCTAGCACGTATTTACATTTACATTACTTACATAGTCTCCCAGTCCTTGAGTATTTCTGTGTTCCAGACCTTCAGTGCGGCGGCGAGCGCCTCCTCGTGCTTGATCTGTTCCGCCATCCGCTTCTTCCGCCGCTTCGCCTCCTTCAACTCTACAAGAAGAAAATGCGCAACAATTAAGGTATCATTCAAATGAAACGTCATGCTGCTTCCACGTACTCTCGTATGTGTTGGGTCGTGCACATGTTTTCTGATGTGTTTGTGAGTACACTCTCAGATGATTTCACAAGTGTATTCTCGAATGAATTTGAATGTGCGTTTGTAAGTGTGTTTTTGGAGGTGTTTGTGTGAGCTATCTAAGATGTGCTTCTCCATAAAACCCTTGTAACATGTCCCTACACCCGGTAAAATATACAGTTATAAAAATCCACTTAAATCTTAAATTCTTTTTCTCTTGCAAAACCGGGACATGTATCGCCAAAAAGTAAACGAATCCGTTACAACACAGATTTAGATGATGACGCCAACATGCGAGTAATTGGCAACTTTAGAAAACGAATGATAAACGATCCTCTGTTATGTAATCTGCGTGAGGAAGTATATAGTTTCAATGTTTTCAATTCGGTGATTTCCACACCACAGCAAAACAGTTAAATTTTGCTTCCTTCAACATACGATTAAATATTATCTTTGTCATTCCTGCAATGTGAACAAGTGCAGTGCTACTGTCCAACTCTTTGTCCTCTGAGGGGAAACGGCTACGTTGTGCTCCAAACATAAAAAGCTCAGTGTGACACCTTTGCACAGTTAAATTTTTTTTCTTTCTTGAGAAACTGTTCGTATATTGGATCCTGCATATTGAAAAGGAACGTGCACTCGCCAATGTTAACTGTCTCCCACAGCATAAACACAAGTCCACCCCAATGCTTGATGTGCACAGCCTCACAGCTGCTACAGCAAGGCGTATAATACATGAACTTGTAAGTGAGAGGGGAATAAAATAACGCGACGATACCGTGAACCCACCTGACTTTTCGACATGACAAATGAGGAACTTCCACTGAAAAAGTAGACAAAATTACATTTCTAGCTTGGAACACGGGAAGAAAAACACCGTTTATCTTAGATCACACTGTCAGAAATGTGCGGAGGTTTTGTGCCTCGTGGGATGATTACGTTAAGAATTGACATTTACTTCACACACGTCCTCACGACTTTCTGCGCAACTAATTTGTCCCTCAGCTGTGATTACGCGTCAACAATCGACAAAGACTGTCTGCTTCTCTGACAGCTGCAAATCCATTCATCATCCATTTGAAAACATTAAAGAAATACGGTTCGTTGGCTTTCCTTATTAAAATGTAAAGAAACATGGGTACCAGTGGTCACACACTGGTCCGAGAGAAGAAATTGACAGTCGCCATAAGAAATTGAAAGAAAGAGCAATGTGCTACATGAAATGTGTTTAAAAATTTTCAATTATTTAGGGAAAAGCAGCCGTTTTCCTTTTCTGTGCATTTTAAGGAGACTCCAAAACCTGAACAGTTAAACCTGCAATTTACGACCAGCTCTTTGAGGAAATTTTAGGGGTCGCAAGAAATGGGATTTTAAGTACATGTTCATTTAAAAAGAAAATGTGCTTTTAGTTCTGCAAAATAAGTGTTTCAGTGACAACAGGTCTTGAAACACGTGTGTCAATGTGTGAACCCAGTGGCCGCATATTAAAAATGGGTTCTTGCCCCACAAATTAAAAAACAAAAAAACCACGCAGTTATAAAAACAGAACCAAACTAAACATCTATTCTTTTAAGCAATTCCCTCGTTAGATTAATTATTATTGTTATCTGGATCAATTGGGCTAATCAAGCCTCAATTATAATATAAAAACGCTTTGCAAAAGGTTTATGTTCTGACATATAGTGATGCGTGTTCTACCCGTAGGACAAACTGCTCTTAATTAGGCAAGAGAATCCGGTTGAAGCTCTATTTACATACGTGACTCTATGGACAAATAGGCAAATATTATGGTGTCGAATATCCCTCTGTTGTCAACAATCATGCACTGCCAAATGCACTAATATTATCCAGGGTATTATTATTATTATCATTTCGTTTTTTTCTTCCAGTCGGACTTAATTTAGCGTTAAATCACGCAATCAGAACCACACTCCTTAAATGTTGTCATTCCAAAATGAACATTCTGAACGACAATCATGGCGAATCTTAGATGCAAGCAAAACTTTAATAAATGTTCTAGCAAGCTATCACTTTTCATTTTGTCGACTGCTATAACAATGCTTGTGTAATTTACGAATCTAGCAAATGTAGAACTTGAGCCTATTGTGCCGCAACGTCAGGTAAAGCTCTAACTACCTTACTGCATGATGTTACAATTTTGCAAATTAGTCTATGAAATGTCTGTAATTTGGAAAACACTAGATTTCCCTGCTATGTTTTGGTGCACGAAACAACGTCAGAAGCTTGAGTGAGAGGAAGGCCCGGGACCCTTGCTCGAGTCCCCTCCCGATAGCCTGGAGATCTTCCACAGTGCTTTCTGCAGTGTTTTGCTACCTCTTACTTTCACCATGCTTACAAAATTAACAATGTTTGACATCCATATTTCCTAAATATTTGGATCTACAATGGATCATCAGCCTTTCCCTTGCAAATGTGGCGTACAAATTCACCAGAGTGAAAGAGCAGAGCAGTCACTCATAAAAAAGCTAGGAGGACAGAAATGTGACAAATAACAAGATTCTGTGTGAATGAGGGCACATTTCCCCTGTGCTTTTTGTGAACTGTTTTTGTCACAAAAAACGCCTCTTTTTCCGTGTACAAACTGTCACTTTGATTCTAAGCAGACCCTGATTATGAGTGGTCCCATGATGGGTTTTTATTATGTAAATATACACGACAGTTACAGTTTTGAGTAATAGGTTGTGATTGTTTGAAATAACGTGAACAAGAATAACAAGAAATTATTCCGTAACAAGTTTAGATTATTTCTTTTTTGTACTTTGTTCTTGCATTGAGAACGGATTTTTTCACATTGAAGATTCTCAAATTATGAAAAGGACGACAACAGGCTGGCAAGCTTCACTTTTGAACCAAACTGCCCTGACCTGACCCTGTGCGAGTGCTCGTGGGTGCATGTTAGACTTGGTCCAATGAGTGAGTTTAGAAAGATTTTGCATTTTTCAATATTGCTGGAATCCCGACTTCTAAATCTGGCACCTTGTAACAGTGTTACGTTGGTTTCATTAAGTTCATTAAGCGGCAGATACGTGACGCGATATAATCGCTTTCTATCAAGAAACGTATGCGATTTCAACAAGACATTTAACATATAGGACGTATTCACAGCAGTGAGGTGAAAAATATCACATTTTGACTTATTGTTACCACGTTAACCCAATCTGTATCAGGACGACAGTGAGGGTTATTTTCAATTCTTTACATATCAATAAAATAAATAAAACATCAATCGCACGCTGTTGAGATCGACTGCGGTTAAATCGCCTCGCGTGTCTCCGGCCTTTCAGGTTGACTTGTGATCTCACGTATCGGACACACATGATGTAAGGTGAGCTATCCGTCACACTGTAATTATCCACTCCGGTTTCAAGCCAAATAAATTCCGCACATTCCAGTTCATTTATCAAGAGCGGACTGCGTCTTCATTCCTATAAATGTTGATGTATTTTCCATAGTACTTTGAAATTAATCAGAAATAGACCTCGCACTCGATCTCTCCGCACTCTCCTAACCTGCTGCTCCCACTCTTGTTCTGACTGCAGGGTGAGGATCACTACACTATGTGGCTAACCTTCTGCTACTTCTGATCTCAGGGTAGGAGATCACTACACCGTGTAGTACGGTATCGTGGGTTGTAGACGACAAGTGTACTGTACTCATCAATAGCCTGATTGAAATGTAATTGGTCAGCAACTTTCTTTTTTGACTTTTTGTTCGTATTTTGACAACCCTGCAGAGCCTCTAACTCATATTCTGCTGTAACAGGCGTACTGATTCCCCACTCTGCACCACTTCAAGTGCAGTAGTGTTCATGGTGACCAGTATTAACCTGACATCATGATGTGACTTCGTACTGCTCCGGGGGGGATTCGCCTAAAAGGCCAAAAACACAGAGAAAACACTACAAATAAACGGTGTGTGGGGCCGCACCACCCAGTCTGTCCCCTGAGAGTGATTAGAGGGGTCAAGCCACACGTTTTAAGTATACCTGTACGTGTACGTTTAAATTGGTGCAGTAAAACTGTGATGGGACATGTAAAATTGCCTAATTTCACCTTTAACCGAGGAAATGAGATATGAAATAAACTGATTCCCCTTCGACACTGAACGTAACGCCGCCGAGATATTTGGTGTTTTCAAAATTCTTCTCAAATGTGACAATTAGAGTTAAACGGGCAACTTGACCTTGCAACCCAGAGCCTACTGAGCCTGCAGACTTAGTTCTGCAGTTGTTCCATTGTACTATGTCACAATGCGCCACCCAATTAAGTGCAGGCATTTCAAGTCATTACTAAGCCTTGCTTTTATGTCATCTGGAGTCTTTTTCGAATTTGCAGGAAATCTTCTCAACACACTCACTTCACACAAATGAATTAAGACATTTAAGTGAATCTAGATTCTTACTAGATTCTAAGTAAACACTTTGTTGCCGACTGTAAGTCGTTTATGTGAGGCTATTTTTCTCTGCTCAGGCTTTCAATGCACCAGAACACGGCGCACTGCAGTCCGAAATTACTTTTGTTAACCCTTTACTTGCCGATGTAAAAGGTAGAAATGTATTGTATAAAAAGTTGCGACGTGGTTTCAATATGCCAAACCACCAACGAATAAGCGCAACATTCCGTATATTAAATAATGCGTGGTTTATTCCGGCGATACATCCAGTAAAGCGCAAACCATCTTACCGCACAAGTGGTAAGGGCACCGTATGTTTCAAATGTGTGCTGTTTGTCCTTACACCCTTGACTTAACACATCTGTTACGTTGTGTCCAGCTTGTGCTGGGGTGTTTCAGTACGCAATTTCTGTCGTTTGTTTTATCTTGTACAATTATCATTGGCACATGGATAAATTAATTTGTACAAATACTCCCACTTGTACTTCAACAATAATTTGAGGGTGGCGAAGGTGGGTAGCAGGGAAGGGAGAGAAATAGACCTGAATATTTTCCATTTTGATATCTTCATGACGTCAGAAGATGAGATTTTAGAACAAGAAGGTTAGACGGTAAGATATAACGACAAATTGGACGGGACATAACAGTCTCCCCTGGGTATTCCTCATACTATGTAGGAGTAGTAACGGTTTCAGCACCCGACGAATCGTCCACGGCGGAGGGTTCATTAGTTATCTGTGGGTTACACTTCCCGCCGCGCTTTGAAATCAAAATATCCAAAAACAAAACAGATATGACAGCTGATGAAACAAATCACAAACGGCAAAACTGGCCACACGGTCAAGTCGACAAATTGTGTCCACAAGTCAATCGGAGAATAATTCATTGGTATTTGAGAACAGATCGAATAAGAGTCTGAATGATTCAAGGCACAACAATCGGTAGAGCCATGCTAAATCCATAACAGGGGCACCAGGGGCTCCAAGAAAACGCAACTAGATGCGTTTCAGAGACGGGACTGTCACAATTTCCTTCAAATTTAAAAAATATACACATAATTTTACCATCGAATTGAAAAATTATATGACGAATTTTCGATTCGATTCGATTCACTGGTCTGTATCCTTTACTTTGAACGTAAAACTGAAGCTGTAACTACAAATCTACTGTCACATCGCATTACCGTACTAACCGCCAGTGAATAACCGACCGAGGGGCGAATAAAACTAAAAGCGTATTGCGTGATAACCAGCTCCTCCATCTGCATAAGGACTTTAGTATTGAATAATTTTGCTACATTTTCCGCCGCACTGTAAAATCAGAATAAAATAAATAAATTGAAAACTTGTTCAACTGGTGACACGTCAGGCATCTGTTGCATCGTTCCAAGTAAATAAATAAATAAAATAAATAAATCTAAATTGTTCTGATGTTTATAGACAGTTTAGCTATTTAAGCTAAATTTTGGCGGTTTTTTTCGATTGAGGCACTCTGAATATCTTACCAGTGTTATATAATCCAAACTATTTTAATACG
The DNA here is from genome assembly GCA_038406195.1 of Haplosyllis anthogorgicola. Lineage (NCBI taxonomy): Eukaryota > Metazoa > Annelida > Polychaeta > Phyllodocida > Syllidae > Haplosyllis > Haplosyllis anthogorgicola. Next base: position 22,414 of record JBCAUI010104431.1, read on the forward strand.
GGACCTAACTATGTATTACGACGTGCAACTTCAATAATTCATAACGTTACGAAACTACCCGATTAGCATCAATGGAGATGCGACAGAAACGTAATCCAAGTTGACGTCTGATTTACATGGGTAACAGAATCCGGAATTTGGGATCTTAGTTTTATTGCATGAGACAGGAATATGGGGTCTCAGTGTTAGGGCACGTTAAACACCCCAATATAAGCCACACTCAGCCTCACAGCTGCTATTACCTACGCCGAGCACTGTTATAGCCATTACATCTTATTTAATTCTAAATTTACAACTACATATCCACACGTTTCCTGTTAAGCATTAACATACAGTAGAGGTGGAACACTAATGGACTTTTAATGTCTCTGTAGCAATTTGCAGTGAGACCACCCAGCTTTAATACCCAGCATTTCAATAAAGCTGTATTACGGAGCAATCTAAATGATTCTGTGTAATGAATTGGTGCTTAGGAGCTACTTGGAATGACCATCTTCCCATCAATTCTCTAGCAACTCCTGTTGCATCACCTTAGGTTTCTTGATTTAATCGATTGGACAACATTTCCATTTTTAAATCCAAAATCGTAAGAAAAATCCTGCAGGTCAGTAGAATGTAACGCAAATCTTGCTGTATATCTTGCTGTATTACAAACTGCAATTTGTAGAAATGTAGTATTCTTCCGATCTGAGAGGCATTGCTCTTTCCTTTAATTAGATTATTTCATAAATCTGACATAACTTTCGTGCTAAATTAAATTTGATACATGCCTACAAGTGAATGTAGCAACACTTAGACATGATCAACGTGATGAATTCTTCCTTATCAGAAAGATACATCCGTGAAGAAACGAAGTGAGCACGAAGCAGCTTAAAAATTCAATACTCTCTCCGGCTAAAAAACTGAAGAAAGCCTCAGAAATTGAAATTGATATCAGATGCTAAGTAACAGAAAGCTGTAACCGTAAATGTAAACAATGTAAAAAAGGAAACAACGAAGAAATAAAACCTTGATACCAAACCCATGAGGAGAGTCATCCCAAATGCAAAACGGTTGGTAATAGTAGCCCAAAAGTGACCTCGAACCATAAAAAGTTGGTACGATTACTGACATTTGCTACCTTTTAAAATTAAAGATAGATCCAGAGAGATCTCAGTCTACTTGACATATCTGAGCTTCTGGATGGGTGGGAAATGTTGAGTGTATGCTTAAAACCATGTACTCAAAAACACGTGTACTATGCCAACGCAGACGACAACGATAACAACGACTGTATGATTCTACAGGCTCCTTGCCATTAACGACAAATGAGCCAAAAAGCACTGCTGGAGGCAAGAAAAGACACGCAAGACCTGATTACGTTTTTCCCCTCGTCTCATTCCGACAGAGCTTTCAGGAGGACTTTGCAGGCAGGACAAAGATCAGACTATCATCTCAACAGTGGCTTCTGTAATGGATGCATCAGACAGACATGTCCTTGACTCTTCATAAGAACAATCTCCCGTCTGTTTTGGTCATGACGTTTAAGTTAGAGAGTCAAAAATGTACTACAGAGACCATAGGACTAGATTACTCACTATCAAATGAAATTCAGTAGGCCTAGTAAGTGGTATTTCTTGAAAAAGTGGCAGTAACCATTAAAATAGAAACCAAGGGGAGAACGCAAAAATCCTTTACGTTGTTACGTCAGAAATTATGAAGTTACGTTATGACTTTAGAAACAGCGCTTTCCTTTGATAGACCGCAATTGGACAATTTCAAACTCGTTCTTTTTGTTGGATTACATTGCACTAACACATTTTATTTCAGACCTGAGATTAATTAAGAAACATCCACCAAAACTTCTTTTGTCGAGGCATAGCAGATGATAAATGTACAGAAAACGGTGTTCTTGGGCGCAAGGTTTACATAAACTTTGATAACAATTTTTTACGTCACGTGCGCATATCTTTGTACAGTCACTGTTGCTCATCTCCCCTATAATCACGGAACTGTCGTCAAAAACGACCATCCCCGCATTTTCAAAGATCCCGTCTACTTTATCGTCAATGACATAAAAGACACACAAAAAGACATTTCCTGATTGAAAAAATAACCCCGTCTTTTTTCGTCTCCACAGATTCTACAGTGAAGTTATCGGCGCATTCAGCTGTATTTTCAATAAGGACTTGTTTTCTTTACCTTCTGATAGAAGCTCCCCATTAAGATAGTGAACATCTTAACAAAAACCGTCTAGTGAGGCACACTCAAGTGTCTTGTCGATTTAAAAGCCAATCTCATCTCATCTCCGCTGAAGCGGTTTTTGGGGTTATTTTGAATCATATTTTTTTTGTCTGCACTAGATATCTAAATTTGAGAGAAAAAAATGGGAAAGCTAGAAAAGCCTGAAGCTTACAGCAAGTCGCTTGTCCTAAGAAACCCTTTCGGAGAAGGGGGGGAGGGAAATTAATACAATTAATAATATCATTAATAGTTTTTGATGTCCGCCACAAGTAAAGATATTACACGAAGCGGTAATTGGTGCCTTTACTACAGTATCCAAGAACGTAACGTCATAACGTCAAGGCAGCTGCCTTGGAGTCATGGGTTTCTCGTAACTTTTTGACGATCTTGGTGTCGAAGTTTACCAAAGTAAAAGCCATCACTTAGCTGGCTGGTTCTCAGGCAAACGCCAGCAACACAGATCACGGATCAAGGTCAAAGACATAAAGCTTTCGAAAAGGGTTCACAGGTACATTTATTTTATTCGAACTCTCGCACGTATTGCAAATAGGCAGCTTAAATCATGCGAAAGGATCGGACGGGGTACGTTGTGGGCGGGAGAGGCGGAAGAGGGAAGGGGGGGGGGCGAAGGCAGAGAATACTTCTTATGATGACAGAAGCTTTTTCCTCCCAGTAATCATGTCTCCCATTAAGGGGACTCTGTGTCTCCGAGGTCTTTAACAGAAAATCTGTGTTCAAACTTAACACGATGGCTTCAAGTCAAGTCTCTGTAAAACCACTGTAAAACCTGGTTGAAACAGGTCTCTGTGTTCCTGTATGCAACAAGAACAGTATGTAATTTGGTTTTAATTGATTTCTCATCCCGAATCTCGCAGTGCTTACTTTTACGGCCAGAAACAGGTAGGCAAACAACGAGCTTCTGGCATTTTACAGATTTCAGGACCCCCCCCCCCTCCCCGCACGTCAAGACAGTGCACACACATGCATGCGCACATACAAGTGCACACACAACAACGAAAACGCAAACACAAGTGGAAGAAGTGCTTCGACTTTGACTGTAGGTCAGTTATGTGAGGCTATTTTTTTCTGTGCAGGCTGGGCTTTTTCCCAGTGTCCAGCAGACAAAGTGTAGCACATACACACTGGAGCCTTGCTGACCCTTTAATATTAATTACCTCGTTAAACTGAATTAAATTCATCAGACAATATACAGTAGTTGTGCTGAATATCCAGAAGAAGCTGCGTTTATTTTGCATAAAAGAGACCATTTTAAAATCCCATTTACCTAGCAACAATTTGGCAACGTTGACATTTAACGTTGTAAATGGCACAAACGTATTTGCAAAAAAGTAGCAAATTGATATGTATCATACTGCTACTGTCATCCCTGGATTGCACAATAACAAACCAATTGTTTCCCTAAATACGACAAATCTGTACAAAGCCAATATTTGCGATCACATCACAGGTACATTGTATGCAGTTCTGTCATCAACTAATAGCTCTGATCAGCAGGGGTGTCAAAATTAACCAGATAACCGGTTAGCTGGTTATGGTAATTTTGTAACCTCTGATTCGGTTAATTATTGTCTTTTGGATAAATTGTCCTGATGTTAAAACTAATTCAATACTGTACACATATTTTTTCAATCTCAATCAGTGAAGTAACATAAAGTTACAGTGGAACCTCTTTGAACGTGAGCAAAGTTTACTTCTACAAAATTGTTGAACATGACAGGGTGTCGCCCAATGGAGGTACGACCCAAAACGCGTCGTAAAGGAGAGTGTCGTTAAAACGATATGCCGTACAAGGCAGGTCCAACTGTAGACAGTAAAGTTAAATTTCATAGCGAGACAATCTTTTTTGCAGTATATTCCTGGTTACCAGGTATCCGCCTCCAAATGAATTAAGGTTAATCGGTCACCAGAATATTAACGGGTTTCTACTATTGTAAACTGTATGAACTGCCGTGAATTAACGTGAACAATGTATTGTCGGGTGTGGTCCTTCTCCGTCTATTCTCGCATCATTAACACTGTCTGTTCTACATGTAAACATGTTTATACACAACAGGTAAATATACCTGTCGTTTTAATCGGCAATGACAAATTTTAAGATTGTTTTTAGGAAAGAGACAATCTGTATGATTGGTACTTTATTTCGGGCAGGCACTAGAACCCTATCAATAGGCTTCCTGCACTTACCCAGTAAACAGTAGAAACTGTCTTGTGCTATACTCAACTTTTTCCACCCAAAAGTCAAAGACAGGTGTGTCTCAAGACTGGGGAATAAACTGGTTTTATCTCGCGCCCAATGCTAAGGCGTCGTACAAGGTATGATGTCACTCAAGACAGGTGTCGTTCAAGACAGGATCCTTCTACTGTATTTCGCGACATCTGTACTTAGGGTTTTGCCCGAACTTTTGACACTTATACTGTACCAACACATGTAAATAACGAGACAATCACAGATTGCAAAGCCGGTGCCGTATATTGTATTTTCCGTTTTGGCCAAGTCCCTCACTGTTTGTCGCTTGAGCCAACTCCCTCAAGAAATTCTAAGTCCAGTGACAAAATACACTGATTTTTTTTTTAAAACAAAGTGTCTAAAATGATCTGAAAAACACTCAGAAATGCATTTGCCCTATTCTGGAGGGGGGGGGGGGTGAGTCAACTTTTCCCGAAAATGGGGAAGGGGGGGGGGGGTCAGTAGGGCACCGGTTTAAAAAAACTACAGTCCCGAGTTAAACTTACCGGATCCACAACACAATTGTGTGCCTAACAAATCTTCCGACTGATAATCATCACTGTCACATTGTTCACTTAATAGTCTTCTGCCCCCTCCAATGCGTTCTCAGACTGACATAACAGTAATCATCAAAGTCAATGAAGGCAAAGCTCCTTTTTGCCTCCAGGACAGTAATTTCTTCAGTGCACAACAGTTTTGACAGGTTCACATAATTAAATGACATTCTACAGTAATTAGTTAAGCTTAGCCTGGAAGATGCTTTTCACCGGTTGGATTTGAACGTTTACGCCCATCTACAAAAGTGCTTTTTTCCACTATATTCAAGATTGTTAGAACTAGTTTAAATGACCTCGACTTGGGCGGCACCCTGCCTTTTGCCACACCTTTTAGAATGAAAGTTCAGTGTTGCTCAGGACAGGTTCAATTGTATGAAATATTTATCAATCACAAAAGTGAGATTAAACCCTTTAGCTTGGCACATACCAGTGGCGGATCCAGGATTTCCCAGGGGGGAGGACGGCGGCCCGTAGACAAAACAAGAGCTACAAACAACACTCATCGTACTATGTAGTAATGATAAGTGGCAACTAGTAATTGACTGTTACCTAAAGTAATTACTGTCTAAATTATTACGGTGTAGAGTCCTGTTGACTGCATACAAGAGCGAAGTTAAGCACCACATTCTGCGGGCCAAAACCGTGTAACTTTGGAGTAGTGTCGCTCTTACCACACTGCTTAGTGTAGAAACTTCGTCAGAAGAAATGACCAGATTCTACATTAACCGCAAACGTAACATCGTTGATTTACTCAGCGAAATGCTGCATTCGCTGTTCAGGTAGAATCCAGTGATTTCACAGCGAGAATTATCCTAGAGGCTAAAGAGTTTACCACGCCGCCATATCTGGAAGAGTGAACAAGTTTGAACTGAGTTCACAGCCATGCACCCTGACCTTTCCCACTTGACAGGTTCCTGGCGCGTTTCTTTGCGCTCACAGATGATTTAGCTTACCCATCAATATAGTCTATTGACGCTTGTGCGATAGACTAATTAGCCAGTTGTTATCAGACGTACGAAGAGACGTAAAACGTGATGCTTATCCTGGCTATTGTGTGAGAGAGAAAGAACGGTTAACTAATAGATACGGACAGACGTACGTTTAAACACAAAGCTGTGCCTGACAGATTGCAGTCAATTGCAATTACACAATACCAATACCATCCACAACTGTAGTTGCATGGTAGTGATGCTGTACATGGAATGTTTGTGGATTCTTTTTTCCGAGACACTCAACACGTTTGCATAAACGTTTGTGCGCTTAAAGGCGTTTACCCATCATCTGGCGTTTTTGTTTGAAAGTGGCGTTTGCGCCAGTGACTTTAGTTGCAGGCATTTACGAGTACGCTACCTGGTTATGAACACAAACGGTGCTGAGATAAACGCCACAAAGCTTTAACTTCTTCACCACACAGGCGTTTATACTTGTTCAAATGAGCTGAATAGTTCTGTTATTTTGGAAAAGGAATGTCCTTTTTAATGGTGGTGCTTCTTTTTGTGTCTTGTGTCACCGCGTCCTAACCCCACAGAACACGATCCAGTTATTTGACGTCAACTCGCCAAATTCTGAAATCAACACAAAACATATTGAACTCCATCTCTAAAAGAAATGGCGCGTGTGTGTAGACTGCAGATCATTCGTTTGAATAAAATTCTGCGCAATGCAAAGGTGTTTTTTTTCGGTTTCCTGGGTATGCGTGGCAGACGGGGTTTCTTAGCGTAGTCCAAAGCATACATGTATGTACTTAGATTGGGAGGGAATTTAACCTTGGCTCTCCATGATGCAGTAAGAAGCCGTGATGTATCTGTGCACACAAGTATATACAGACCGTCTGAATTACTCATCCACTGAGTTTATCATCGTAAACACTCACAAAGCAAACCTCTTGTAAAACACGACCAATATGCTTTTCACATATCCACAGCACTGTGGTCGGTACACTTTGAACTAAAAGCCGAGAATTTCCTAAGCATCTCGTGCTGAAAGCTTTAGGGGATGGGTCTTTATGTAGGGATTTTCTGAGGCCTTTTTCCTTTCATTGTTTCGATTACATTTTCTGTGATATCTTATTTTATAAGTTTTTGTGGACCAAGGTCCCCCTTTGAGCCACTGGTATCCTCTACTTTGGACTCTACCCGTAGATTTCAAAGCCAGGGTGGATCTCCAACCGGCATGCTTACTCACTTGTGTACTGTAATTCCAAGAGTCACTTCTGATTATTTCCCTGCTTTCACTCAATACAAGTGTGCGCTGTATATGGATGTTAGTAGGCAGTCAGCCACAATTCTCACTTACCTTGGTGAACAGTCACCGTGTGGGGCTCGATCCATTGGGTGACGGATGTCAATTTCCTGCCGCAAGTTTTATTTGCATTTATTTCGACTACCGCACGTCCGTCAGTACAATCGTGACTCTTTGGTACAATGTAAGCCAGATCATTAAACACATTAGGCCTAATGTGTAATGTGTAGGCCTAATATCAATTAGGCCTAAAGCAAATTAAAGAAACCAAATATCAGATACATGTCTTCGAGGGAGGTTGTCACAAAATACACTTTCCACGACACCTGGGTCCCTGAAAACTCTGAGGCACAACTTTACTGGAGGAGAAAATATAGTGATGCTGATGCTGCTGCTCAATATTCAAATATTCATTTATTCACTTCAGTTCAAATTATGCCGTTTGCATTGCAAAAAAGTGTGATACCTCAGACATTGCCATTCAAACATTCAAAATCATATACAGTAGAACTCCTCTTGAAAGGGCACCCTTTTGACACGGCACTCCAGTTTTATGGGCAATTTTCATTCAAGGTTTTAGCATTTTCTAGTATTTTATGTTTATTTTAAGGGCACCCTGTTATTGTTATGGGTCATTCCTGTTTTTGATTTAAATTTCAAACTGTTGTGCCAAAGTCTCATATAATGCTGTTATTAATGGTATCATTACGGTTAGGAAGAACAACTAATACATTGGTTCAGTGGATAAAATCAGTTTAATGCCAAATGTATCAAATATGTATGTAATAATTACAAGGAAAAGAATAAAGAGAAATCAAAAAGGCTGTAAAACAGAACATCAGTCTCATTAATGACTAGTAATTTGCAACAAATTCCTACATTAGAAGATGCAAACGGTTTGAAATACACATTTAAATTAAACTAAAAACAACATTAGACAACTCAATCTCTCACCCTTGTACACTGATAGGCAAACAAAACCAGTTAATGATATCAATAATGACAATATTCCATTCCATCACAAACAGTCCAATATGAGATACATCCATTGCTACAATATAATGGTGTGAAATATATTAAAATGTACAAAATATGAACAGATTTACTCCCGAAAATGAGCCTAATGTGATAATGACGGAATTATACTAACCAATTGATCAACCAAAGTGACAGATTGTTTGCTTCCATCCAGCCTCCCCCATTAATAAACACATTAACCATACTAATTTCACTGAATTAAAGATCATAATGACCTCCATAATGATCCCAAAATCAATCAATCTATCATACATTCAGTTAATGCAGAAATTATACAACATGACTATGTCAAAAATTATAAAATACAAGGAAAACACCCTAACTAACCTGTACCAATGATGCAGACAATCATAATGACACTGAATATGTGAAATATAATGGCATTTTGTCATTTAAACATCAAATTTCATAATTATTCCATTACTGGTTTATCTCCATGCTGTATCAATCAACCTAATGCACTGATTAACTGGCTGATCAGCCACCCCAGCACAAACTGGGACATTGAATGGTTGATTAAACACAGAGAATGAATTAACTTGACAAGTTTGACTACATTGCACAGGGTGAAGAAACAAAAACGCCGTTAATGTCAAGATTATTTCAAATGTGATACGGCCAAGTCGTTCATTTTAATGAACATCAACTTTGCCGGGTAACATATAATGAAATTACCCTGCGATGAAAAGCAACATTGAACAGACAGCAAGTTGCTATTCTACAGCTAGCATGAGATACCACCAAAATTAAACTATTAAGTTGATATTTATTGAAATAATTTTCAATTTCCCCTATACATACTCTCAATTTCTACATACATATACGTCACTATACTATAAATCTTGTAGAGAAATAATTACGCTATTTTACTGAGGTATATTAAATTCGTGAACTATAAAAATACATACACTGTACAATATACATACATTAGTGTATAACATAGTTCATGTGTATTTCTGTTTTATAGCAGTTGTACTTTGAGTAGAAATGGCACTCTACACCACCTAAAGTTAGTTCCCTGAGGTCATTTCAACTTGATTTTCGTTTTAGGGTAGCAAAATCTTAGTTTTAGCTGTAAAACGATTGCAGAAAGTATTCCTGAATTATATGATTTACTTTGTTACTTCGATATTTTGTAATACTGAGCATTGTTAATAAATAACTAGATCTGCTCTAAATTACTAAAGCACAAGTACACTTTCCTAGCTAATAAGCTAGCATGGCGGTGTAGATATGTAGTAGCAATGATAAGAATTTTATCTTAATACAATGTAACAAACCAACATGTATTGTTTCCCAAAACAATGATGTACTCACTTGAGCACCACATAAATTTTAAGTTTTAACTTGTAGACAGAAAGTGCATTTACAAACCAAGTGTATTTTGAACAATCTCACAAGTTTTGTTGATGCTTTGCGTATGCACTCTGTCTTTTATTTTATTAAACTTTGTTACATGTACTCATTTCATACGTCACATCCATTCGTTTACAAGGAGAGACACAGACACTTTCACGTACAAATACATTCTCATTTTCAATGGCAATCTTTGTATACTTTAAGCATCGTTTAACATTACACGTTATCGTTGAATTCCTAACTACATTTATGTAATGCCCTACCATAGTGAAAGCCAAAGTTTCCAAAAAGGCAAAACTTGTAACGTTCATCTACGAGGAATCGTAACGTTGGTTTTCATTACAAGTCACGAAAATTCACGTACATGACTTTTAATGCCACTATTGTCAGAACTTAAAATATTGCACAAAAACCATCTATCGCTATTTCGTCAAGCTTTAAACTGTAGAATGCACAGAGATCCTATTGTATTATCTACAAACATTTGATTTTACAACTTTACATAAAATAACGTAACATTACGTTATGACTTTTTACAGGTTAGAAATGACCATTTATCTAATCTTTTTACGTAGGTCTCAATGTATACTTTTTATATTTACAAACACATGTACATTTGATGCAGAAAATTAACCCTGATTACCTTTGCGATTACACAACCTGTTGAGGTATCTGTACCTCTACGATTTTCATGCATAAGTAAGTATTTTACAAGTACGGTTGCAAAACTTCAGTTCCAGAATTTCAACCCATGTAAAATGTAAATGCAACGTACACTTTTAGCACACGGCCTAAAATCCTATAATTTTTCTATGTCTCTGTCTTGTGAGTACTCCAGGATCTCGATTGCAAAATAATCATTCGCCTAATTTTGTTGCATATTTCACATGTATGCTCCAGCACACAAACATCACTGGTGGCAAATACTGACATTACTACAATGTGCATGTTAAAGTATAAATATCATAAATATTGGTAAATAAATTGGTATGGCACATATTTCGCATTAGCATTCAACCACAAGCATAAAAAGAATGCACATATAGTGCTGCAAATTACCACTAATTTGTGAATCAATTTAAATCTAAATAGGTTAAAAAGCAATGATCTAGATCGAGACAAATAAGAATTTTTGTGTTGTCATACAAACCGACATGCATACATAAACTTACCTACACAATTCTATTATTTAAAGCACAATATACTTTGTTAACACAAATTACAACCTGTAAACACAGTTAGTTACTCAACCACGGTGCATTTTCCATACATTTTCTCCCTCCTTTAAATATGCAAAGTTCTAAGCACCTTGGATGTAATATCGGAACCTGCTTTTAATTAAGCACTAGTGAGAATGTTTAAAAAGTATTGTACACTGTGGTAAAGATAATCCTTTGCACTCAATATATTAAAAGATACCAAAAGAAATCTTCAGTTGTTTCACAAAACTACACGGATCACAATTGTTTAAAAACAATTACATGAGTTTCGTAACACTTTAATGATTTTGAACCTTCAGACGTAATTAACTATTGCATTACAATCTTATTGTGACAAAACGCAGTGAAAACTGCTAAACTGGCTAACAACGAGGTAACCTTAACAGCTTGGTATGAGGTAGATGTGTTTCACAACAATATAACTCAAAATATTAGAAGACTATTGCACTGGTCTGTCACCAAAATTTCAAACTTCTTTACTATGTTTTTTAAGCACATATCCATGTGCTCATCACATGATTATTTCGTGTATTTAAGGGGGATCGATCCTTTTAATTGCCGTAAATTAGCATGTTGAATATGAAATTTTCGGATATTGCAGAAATGATATTTTATCAATGCTGAGACATCATTCTGTACCTTTTGGGGTGCAAAAGGTAAAATTAGGTCCAGATGGACCTGAGCTCATTTGGCATTATCATAAAACTAAGACAATACAGGCTACAATATCACATGGATACAAATGAAGTATCTAAGATCAAATCGCAAATAAGTGACCCATGAAAAACATAAATATGGCTGCCAAACTGCAAATATAGGTGGTATCAATATAATTTTCACAGTAAATAATGAGGGTAAAAAGATGCATAAAGCTGCCAAATATGAAGTTTGTATCACCAACTGCATCTACAGGAGAAAGGTTCAAAGAAAAAAACAAATATGGCTGCCAATTTGAGAATAATGGTCACAGCAAC
>JBCAUI010104432.1:0-18990 GCA_038406195.1 Haplosyllis anthogorgicola
AGGCCTGCAAGAAATTCTGAATTTTCCAGTTCTGGACCTCTGGTAGAACATGTTCAGACTTGTTCAGCAGACAGACCACCCAGGATGGACCTCAGATCTGAGTGCACAAAGGTCATCCTCCAGACAGACCCCCCCCCCCCACCTGGCTCTGGCAAGGCATGATGGGATGGCAGCTCATTAACACAATTTATGTCTGGCACTGAGGAGGCCACCTCATTGGCTGGCTGGTCATCCTGCAGACAGAGCCCCCTCTGTCAGGAACGTGACACTTTCGCCTCTTAAATTTGTTAGTAGTATGATACTATGCTGAGGGCAAAAGTAGACCTCTCGGGACTTCTGATATGAAAATTGCATTCCAATTCCTGAGATTAACTTGAGTTTAAGAGACAGGTGGCTACCATAAATTATACATTACTTTAACCATAAAATGTATGATAATATGTAGTCGCGAGCCAGGGAATTGGAGATGACTATTGACTGCGACATCAAAATTCCCTATGGATATGACATATTGTATGCCTTTCAGCAGTAAAAATCCTGGCATTTTATTCATGCTATTTTGTAATATTGAGACTCGCAAATAACGAACGTTTAATAGGAAGCCATTAAAGAAGAAATATGACTGTCGGTTGACTTTTTTGGATTACTGTAAAATACAGAAATTTGTGTCTTTTGAAAGCGAAATCATTAACATGAATAGTAACTGAAATGTGCACTTTTTCAGTGAAGCAAAAACTATGAATTGTAGGTTTGGACCAGTATTTGGACTTTTAAGCACCCCAATAGGAATTCAGTTCGGCAGTGAACTCAAACAATATCATAAATGCATTTTATTGACTTCCCTCTCCAAAGAGAGGATGTCCTTTCCCGTTTGTCAACTATGATGCAAGTATTGACTAATATCTAATAGTCGATATGCTAGAGTATGAAGTACGAGACAGCAAATACTTATGATATGCCCACTGGAAGATTCAGTTTAATTAAGTACATAAATAAACGGATCTGCTTTATTTATTCATACTGTTTTGGTATAAATTGGCTCTCAGTGCCACTGCATTAAGAGATAATTTCTGTGTGATTGACCACCATATTCAGTAGAGGTCAAACATTGTTTGGTCATTGTACTCTGATTTGCACCTGGACCCACAGTATCTCTGATCAGATGTCAGTGTCCTGTAGCACCTGCCCTGTATCCCTGTATCCCTGTATCCAGACATTGCTCAATTAAAGAAACCTTTTTCACAAAAAGTAGCATTTTTGTAATGGTTGCTGGAGATAAAACGAAGACAGATTCCAATAAACAAATTTTGCGGAAATTACCGATGGAATTAATCTTCCGGAAGTAATATTGTCTAACAGAACAATGAAGATAATATGACAAAAACATTTAGTGAACTATTAAAATTATTACCGAACTTACGTGCTATCCTTTAACGTATTACATAGCGACCGACCACAACTCCCTTTATTGATACATGTACGACCTCATGACCTTTCTACAGAGAGTATATGACGTGCATTGCAGAGGATCGTTTTTACAAATCCATCCAAGGGCAAACATAGACAATAGACAGTATGTAATTGAGATAACGAATCTATGCAGATGTAAAATAATAAACGTTTTTCTATTGCATAAATTTGGAGCAATTCACAGCAGTCCAGACAATCCCTGCCAATTACATTATTTTAAAAGAAACTCTCTGGGGAGAACCGTGTTACAGAACGGCAGAAAACTGCAGAAAAGGCTGGAGGCGGCATGTTCTAAAAGCACATGCTGACTCCTGTACGTCATAATGAAATCACATTATTGTCCTTGTAGTGTCTTTTCATCAGCACGGAGCCATGTTCTGTGGAAATTAGATCAGTAGGAGGCAGCAGAAGAGGGAATGACAAGTGTATTAATTCCACTAAACAAACAGTGAAAACATTCTCAAATCAGATGAGATTTACTTACAAACTGCTCCGATTGTTCTGATCTTCTATTAACTTGACATTTGTGTGCCACTGTTTATTAAAGGCTAGTGCATATTGTCTACTAAATTCTTATCAATCTGTTTTGTCTGATTACAATAATCCCCCTAGAGAAGAGCCATACAAAAGACATAATCTGGCGTTTTGAATCTTTTAAAGTCACAATGTACTATTTCTGGATCTTAGTTTTAGGATTTCTCAAAACATTTAATTTAATGTCATGTTGTTTAAAACATTCATCTATCACCACCTGATACAATATTGATTTGCAGATTTTGTTATGACACGGTTTCATATCATCAGAAATTCAGCGTACGCAGAAAGCAAACCTGGAAATAATGCGCTTCTGTCAAAATGCAGATTCTTGGTTACGACACGATAAATGCGGTTTCTTTGCGGAATCTTGTTTTTTGAAGCATATGGAATATAATTCTGGGATGACACATGCCTTCATAAATTAACGGTTTATGTTCGTGTTTCCACATATTTAGCTTCATTTTCTGTTCAGCTACATGAACAATTTATACGCTCGAGTAGAAACCTTTCAGATAAGGAAAAGTAAATCTTAACACAAAGTCCAGGGTCCGTTATTTATCAACCCAAAAATTGCCTTGATTGTTGACTAAAATGTTTGTATTCAAATAAATGTTGCATGTCCCCAATTTAATTAAGTCATGTGGTTAAAGAATACAACAGCAACAATATTAGACGACGGCACGATTAGCAAAAAGTTAATTATGTGAAACTAGAAATAATAAAATGATTTCTTATCATTGTGTGATCAGAAATTCACAAAGCACAAGTTCCTGTAAGTTGATGTCCAGTTCCAATTGGCTGTCCATTTGTCCATGCTGTTGCCAAAGTAGGCTAAAGATTAAATTGATTGAAGTGAAACTATAATTATCTAATTAACATAAAATTTAATTCACTTGTAGTATAACAGGATATACGTCACCTCCCTTCCCTTCTGTAAACAATCAAGATAATCATGTAAGTAACTTTAGCCTATGGTCGTGACAATTTAGTAATACACCACATATTTAACTTCTTCAAAGAGGAACTATATATACCTGGTCTGGTATCAGATATCCTCATATTACCTTCGTATTAAAACATGTTTTGTCGAGCTTCATATTTATTTTTTTGTTGCCATGGCAGTTTTGAACTTTAAACACAATCTTATTCAGACATCACTGCACTGAAATAACAAGAAGGCCAGGTGCTTTAATCAAAGGAGGTTAATATGTCTATGAGTCCAAAGTGGTTTTCTTATTGATTAAAATCATTTCATATCTTCACAGTATATTAGCGGCAATTTGACATTTAAACTTTCACAAATAATAAATAATTTTGAAAAGGTGCATAAATTTCCATAAAATATCATGTTCTTTTGAGAGACTTAATAAACACATCCTTTTACAGCAGTCTTATCATAGTCAGAATCCTTTAAAAACATGTTTATTTTGTCTGTTTTGGGCAGTGCCCTGTCATGTACAACATTCCAGTTGCAACAAATGAGAATGCCGCTTGATACAGGTTCTCCCGTAATCTAAATTCTGAAACAGATGACACACAAAATGTACACTGGTCCCAGGGACGGGACTGTGACGTTTGCGACAATCTTACGATTTGGTACAATTTAGTCAGACCAGGAATGACGTTCAAATCCATCCCATTGACCTGCATGGTGGGTTTTACTGATATTCACTCCAATATGTCATCCTTGTTTTATTGCTTCACGTGTCTGTTTCACGTGTTATAATTAAGTCACAAACAAGGAATAATGTCATTAGAAACGAAGTCACCTTGCATCTTTCATTCTAAGTATGGTGAAAATGTAAGTGCTGCTTGCATTTCTGCAAAATTAATTTCATTTTCCTCTAATGCGAACATGTCCTGTTGTTGTTATTAATATGTTATTAGACGTTGATAGACTTCTTTGATGGGTAACCCGAATCTCAAAAGTGAGCTTAAATGAGCTATGAGCTAAAAAGGGAGCAGTCAGGACCCCCCCCCCAACGTAGGTGGTAGGTGGACATTTTGCTGGCATGTCCAGTAAACCTGGCAGTCGGCCCTCCCCCCCCCCCCCGAGGCAGAGCAATCTGACCATAGACCCTCACTGGTATGTCCTACGTGATAGACTCTTAACCCGGCCTACTGGCATAATTTTTCTCATTTGCTATTTTTGCAATTCGTATTATTTCAGAAGTCTGCTGTGGGGCCTTTTTCCATGTTGGATTGTTTATGTAGAAACATCAGCATCTGTGCTTTTTGAAGTGCCCTATCAAACTGTTGTTCTGTATTGGATTGTATTAGAAAGATTGTTTTGTGCAATATTCGGCCAGTTTAACCTACCTAGATAAATATGTAAAATGGCAACATGATGACAAATATTCTCCATAATATAACCCGCGATGTTACAATGATTTGCACTTGATGTTTCTACCATCAAGTCTGCTTCGTCAGATGGAGGGCACGGTTTTAGGCACCATTGGTTGAACTGTGAGCTCAAGCTGATAGCGTCAAGTTATTCCTCAAGTTATTCAGCACTTTTGACGACAGGGTTAGAATTCAGGTTGATTAAAGAGCTGAAAAGAACGGAGATAAAATCAGGGTCGGTGACTTATAAACTGAAGTAAATAACATTAATTATTTCTATTGTTTCTTAAAATTTATCTTGACGGATTTAGATAAATAGTTCAGAGAGTGTAGATAGAGGACTGTTAATAAGAATAAAATAGAGAGTGTGAAGATGAGTATTGGCACAAAAGTCAGGAGTCATATCAATTGCAATTCTCAACCATGTATGCTCAGATGTTCAGCCCACTGTATCACGCAAGTTCATGACCATTTCTTTGTTGTTCTTTAGTTACACTTCTAAATTTAAGGAATAAACATTTGAGGAAACCTTAAGAAGGAGACTCAGTCCTTTGGCTTTTCTGTTGCATGACAGTTGATTAGTACTTGATTTTAGTCTGAGTTTAAATAATTTTTATATGCCAAGTTAGACCCTCTTATTTCATGTGGACTTTTCAGACAGGAATTTCACCATATTTGCAATATAATGCTGACTTAAAGAATAGTTCACTGCTCTACTATAATAAGTAACAAATATCCAGACAGTTAGTCGAGTTACATGAAGACGCCATGGCTACGATAGTTGAATTTATTCGGTCAGTTTGTAGCATTTGACTGAAGCACCAGAAACAGAAATATTGATGTATTGGAGAAACAAAAGCCAGCACATATTTCTAAAATTTCTAAAATCACGTTTATATATTAGTGTAGTGATGTTTATGTTCAAAATGTATAGACGTGTACATCCACATGTATCTTGATAAGGAATAAAAAATATTCAACGAAAATGTCAACCGTCTGTGCCTAAAGAACGTCTCCTTTTAAGTATTTTGTTAAAGCGCAAGATTCTATCGCTTCAAAGGAAAGGAGCACTTTGTTTGAGTTAAGAATGCATTATGTGTCATCAAAAATATTTAGTTTTTAGTCTACTTTCATTGTTTGAGACATAATATATTCTCTTTTGAAACTTTTCAGATATTTCATTACGGGGGAAGGTGGTGTCTGAAAAAAGAAGTTACAAAGGCTTTGGTCTGCCCAGGCAAAGGCAATATGGTGGAAGGTACATAATTCATGCATAGTAAACAAACTCTTTACCCCTATATACACCTTTTCCGAGGATATAAAAACACAAATAGTAATATTAGAATGGAAATGTATCAATAGCTTTGTCACATTTTGGAAAGATGTTATCTTGCAAATTTGTATGTTGGTAAATAAAATTTCAGTTGTCCCATAACGCCATTTATTGACCATAATGTGATAAGTAAAAACACAAAAATGTAAAACTGAAATAAATTAGAACTCTTTATTTGGGAAATTCTATTGAACAGAAATAAATATAGAAATCTGCAAGATACATCTTGCCGAAACTGGAGAAATATAATTTGGCTAAAATCAATTCGTCGAAGTGAAACAGATTACAGATATTTCACAAAGACACGTAGGTTACCTTCTGTAAATAATGATTATGAAAACAAAACTTTCCCATGCATTCGAGCCATGAGAACACATTTGGTTTGATTTTGGCTTTAAGTTGCCCAAAAAGTCAAACCACTGAGTACTTGTGTCGACAAAACAAAGGGAATAGGTCTGATACAGATTTATGATCATAGTACCCCCTGAATGGTTTAACGTCCTTCTTTTCTTGCATTTTCTTTCTCAGCAAAGGAATTCAATGTGCATACCGTGTGTACAAAGTAACATGTCAGTGAACTCTAATTATAATTAAATGTCAAATTTTATACATTCACATAAGTATATATGATGTTACTTTCTGACACAAATGGAAGTACATTTTACACAATAACCATCGCAGTAATGTTTGCATCCCGATCTAACATGCAGATCATTGGTCACACAGAACTATCGTTGCGTGACAAACTAGTAAAGGTCTCCCAGAAAAATCGTTGCTTTCAGTTTGAATCTAAAGACCCGGTAAGAAGATGATGCTGTACTAGATTTTTTCGGTTTTTTTCTTTAAAATTTTAGTGCCAACCATCGAAGACCCTTTGGGACTAACATACAACCATTTTGTGGGGCTCCCAGTACATTTGTTCTAAATCTGGGATGATTCTGCCACTGGTTTTAAAACCAAGTGTGACGACAAAGTTCATTGGCCGCCTCACATTTTCTGAAACGGTAATCAGTCAGTCGCCTGTGATAAAAAAAAATCGCGGCATATTTCGTTCTAATGTGATAAACGTAATGTTAGGTCATCGACGATTAATCTGATAGATTAAGTTACTTTCATCATTGTGAAATGTCTCTCGTGTTGATTGCATAGTAGAATACATTCAGAGTAGAAGAAGAAAGCGATATCTCTTATCCTATTGCAGCTCTCAAATAAGGCTGGGAAGATTCAAGATTTGGGGCGTCACAGTCTGTTTTGCTGAAGCGAGAATCCTTTCAATTTAATGATGCTGAAGCTAGAGTCCCTTAATTAGAAACTCCAGGAACCATTACTGGAACTGACATTGTGACGTTATTTTGTCTGGAAAAATCCACTTAGTATCATTATTTGTTACAAAATCTATTGTAATTACCATTCCGATGTCCAAACTAAAATATCCAATGCAATAATAGAATTTTGGCGAAACAAAACACAAAAATGACTTATTTGGAAAGAAAACAGAGGCAGTAAATTGAAATTTGTTGTGGTCTGTTAGAACATCAGAATAGCAGTAACAGTTTCAATAAATCGCACAGAATGTTTAAGAACATTTTCCACCATTTCAGTGGACCCAATATTTTTATTTATTGGAAAATATCCTAGCAAGTGAAGCAGACATTTTCCAATTTAGTCTTGGAGTCATGCAAGAAACTACCTGATTATTTCATGCAATAATGAAAGACAAGAAATGTTTTAGGTTTCCCAGACTTTGATCGTTGCAATAAATTTTCTTTTGTTTTGACTTTGCATCACTGCAGGATATGGACTAGTGAAGTCGGTATTCATCAACAAAATGTATTTGGAGAGTGTTCAGTGAACACAAAATTAATTTCTGCACCAACCAAAACGACATGTTTATTAGAGAAGTAATTCGGAAATATTTCTTTCGTTGCCTGGGTATCAACTACATTAAGTTCGACATGGATGTGAAATTTCATGTGCGAAAAATGACTTCACTTGTACGTTCTTTCAACATCTCATTTAATGTATTGAACTCCGTTAAGAAAGTCGCAGAAACTTTTAACTGATCATCTGAAATAGCCTAGGGTAATTTAAATCAAATTAAAGAAACCAATAGCTAGACATGAGTCGTGAAAGAACTTGGCAAAAGCTCTAAGAGAATTTATCCCTACAATGCAAAGCAGTGTGTTAAAACTCTTTTACAATACCAAGCTTTTAGCTAAGTACTGTTTTCACTGTCTGACTTGGGTCTATTAATCTTTCTTAAAGTCTACGCTTCAGGTTCATAGGTTCCTTTTGTGCTTTAGTTCCATTGTAGATAGTAGTCTTCATTTTACTGGAAGGAATAAACTTGTTTAGTGAAGTCATTAAAATTTCAAGTCAAGTAGCCATGAGGGATTTATTTTAAATGCATTGTTCTCTGATACATCTATGTCTGAAATATTTCATTATTAAAATGCAACTGATTAAATGAAACAATACCGCATGTCTTAAAATAATCAGATATTGATGGATTAAAGGCAAAACTCTTTAAAATTCTTGGAACTGTGCTGGATTATTAGTCTACACTTTTTAAATTTTATTGGGTTTCCGTGCAGAATG
This sequence comes from Haplosyllis anthogorgicola, assembly GCA_038406195.1. Classification (NCBI taxonomy): domain Eukaryota; kingdom Metazoa; phylum Annelida; class Polychaeta; order Phyllodocida; family Syllidae; genus Haplosyllis; species Haplosyllis anthogorgicola. Next base: position 8,282 of record JBCAUI010104432.1, read on the forward strand.
TAGGCAATGCTACAAAATAATCTCTTCCAATATAAATCATTAGATTAAAATGTTATCTGTATTAATTGTGCTATCAACCATTTCGATTGTTCCATAGATAACTGATTGTAAGTGTTCAAGAGAAAATGAACATGGAGAAGGAAAGATAACACACAAACAGAAACAGCTCTTTTCTCCTTTGTTTCTTACCTGATATTCTCGTTTACTATGGTAAACGAGAGAGATGACATGTCGTTGCATAAAGCCTCATGCCGTATTGTTTAACCTCCCCACTGGGTGGCTTTAAACCAAAGTGGCCCCCACAGATTCTTCTCATCGATACAGAGAGCTGCAATGCCCTCTGTAGGGCATTCGGATAAAATAACAATAGTTACTTTCGCTTCAAAGATAGCGTACCAACCTTTCCTGTCCAATAGTTCAATAACAAATTTTGAATTACATTGAAACAAATAAAACCGTGGACGTCTTACATTGAATGTAGCTGGTCATATGTATGTGTAACAACTAAGAGAAATGCAATAACATTGAGAGATGAGAAGACAAGATCGTCAACTTTGAACAGACAGATCAGGCAGATTAAATGATGGAACTGCACTGTGTAGCCGAAGATGACTTGGTAATTATGTTTTTAATTATGTCGCTTTCCCCTTTTCACATCTCAACATCCTGTACCTTGCTAATCAACTGTTAGTGAGATGCCCACGTAGGTTTCTGTACAAATTTCCAGATTTAAATAAAGAAACAGAAACAATTAGTATAGACTATATTTAAGTATACGGCCTTTTCATGTATCCATTATTTCATTTTATTTTACGGTGAAATGTTTTATTTGGAAATTCTATTTAAAATATAATGTTACAAAACAGTAATAGTAAGCTATTCGTTTTCAATGATTTCAGCAAAAAGCGGCATAAAGATAGATTATGAGGAAAGATAAATTTGGCAAGATTTCATAATAGACGAAAGGGTGCATAGGAACACGCAAAACTGTATTTCTAACAGCTATGCCTGATCGCTTATCAACATCAGAGTGACATCGTGATTTCATATGAATTGAAAGATGTAATTCTATCAAATTACAAATATCTTTTTAAGATATCACGGAAAAAGATTTTAAAATCCCTCGAAGAAGTTTCTGTGCATTGATACAGGTATAAAATATCTCCATAAAAGCTTGGAGAAATTATCTGATTCGAAATTCCTTTCACTGTTACTTTTTACGGAAATGATATGGTTGATAAGTTTATTAACCCTATGTACAAATATTTCTACAGAAATATTTGCCATTGATCGAGGGGGTTCTATTTATAAATATGTGTTCAAAGAAGCATTAGTCTGTAATCAGTCACCTGTGATAGGAAACTGCAGGATATTCATGTCAAATATAATGAATGTCTGGGCAAAGCTAGCAATGATTAATCTCACAGATCAAGTCCGAATTTTCACAGTAATGAAGTTAGTGTAATAATACAAACATCGTTCCTGGTATCGTAAATTTTCAATTTAAACTGTCGATTTAAAAGATCAAGTTAGATCAGTCCGAATTAATACAATAATAGATTGATGAAACGCAACAAGTTTAGCAAATGACAGTAATAAAAATATGAATTTTTTACCTTTAGCTTGCAGGCGTGACACACTATCTTAGTTGCATGTCGCAACGATCATGGTGAATTGTAATGTATACACTAATATGACGTAGATAGAACAAACCTTAGCTATTTATAACACAACCTGATTGCTTTTAATTTTGTACATACAATGATAAAAGCCTAATGAGAACAACTGAAATGACAACCCACACGGACTAAAGCAGTAAAATATGTAACTATTTGCAGCTCTGTTGCCTATTTCGAATTGAGAAGGGTTTGCCCTACAGTGATGGCTTCACTTTCTGTTCATCTATCCTAACAATTAAACAAATGAACAATTACAAATTGCTATTGGCAGAATTTTCTTTCTCTTCTGCGTCAATAGGTACCATCAATGACATTAGGTGCACTGGCATAACTATGGTGTTATCTGTCGTGTTCTAAAGGGTAAGTCCCATATTCCTGTTGGGCCCGGTGTAAGCACATTTCAAAACAGTTGTTAGAAAAGAGGGATCTACTTTAGAGCATAAATCCTGGACTAGATAGGCCCGCCCACAATAAACATTACCATTTATATACTTTATTAATTCCTGAAATAATGACTGAATTTCGTTCGTACATCTAATGTTGTCCTTATCGCTAGGACAACAGGATTGCTCACCCCTCACAGTTTAAGATTTGTCTCAGACAATTATTTCAATCTGCAATGCAAAACAATACAAAAAGGGAAAGAAATAATCTTGACAGACAGACAGACACATTGTCTTCCACATACGCGGGCGGTAATAATTGTTTACCATTTAAATTTAAATATATCTTTAACATTACCCATTAACTCATTAACATTACCCATCCTATTATAAAGTTAAAAACAACGCCATGTAGGCTGGCAAGTTTAAATTAAGCTTATAGAATCGCTCACTTTGCAAATTGTATCTTCCAGACGAAAGATGACGCTTTTGACTGAAGCATACTGAATATGGAAAGACTGAAATTTCATAATAAGGCTTTAACCCAATATTTAATTTATTTGATTGAATTCACAGATAAAAGAGGAAGCGGTCGATGTGATTGACATTGGTCTGGAAAGCGCGCATAGACGTCTAATTTAAACTCTTCAGTTTTACAAATGTTCCGAAAAAGCCATTTTAATGCCGATGGTTTGTTAGTATTGACCTTACCCATCTGACGTACACTACAGAAATGGCACATTCTAATCGACCCAGAAATGGTATTCATAACATGGCAACATTTAATCATGTTCTCCTGACCATAATTTGTGCATTCGTTCACGGTGAATAGAAAGTTATCAGAGTTCTTTTGAACACATTTTTAGAGCAAGAGACACAGTGTCTTCCTTTAGAAAAAAATCTAAGTACATGTAGAGGCAAAACTTTTTTGCCCAAAACAAATAAGTCTTCCCAGCTCAGACAGAAGCCCTATTTATATTACACTCACACGACTTAACTGACTTTGAAGGAAATGATAACCTGAAACAAGCCTTCAACTTTGTATACCATATTGATCATAGTAAAGAGCTTACATGACTTGACTTAAACCAAGCAATTGTTCGTTCTTTCACAGAGTTAAAACACAATTGGGGTCTTTTGTTCTGACATATTTGTCCCGTGAAGCAGATTCTCTCATCAATTATCTCATTATGTATACATATTAACCTTGTTCCAGCGAAACCCAAAATGCTTCTGGTCACTTTGTTTATTTACGTTATGGATCTGACAAAAATTAGGAGTTTAAGATAATGAAGTATATTGTGATAGTAATAATCTACTCTTGTTTAGTGTTCTTCTTTGCACCACCATAATTTGATTACAAATTGTATAACTCATAATTCTGATGCCATTCCGATGTAGGATCCATTGAGTAACGTAAAAAAAGACTATCTTTAAGTTGAGACAAGCCTTTTGCATTTAAACGAATTTAAAACGATTTAAAAATATATATATATATATTCTTGCAAATGTCAAATATGTTGGCATATTGTTGGCAGATTTTCTTGTATGATAAAACTGGACATTGGTTAAAACGCAATTTCTAGCAATCAACAAATAGACAGGATGTTATTTTATTCTATGTACATAATTTAATCTTAATTTGTTTTATTTATTGACCGATCTGTTGTTATGACGAGACGGCAGTGGTCACTTATATGATCAAAACAAAACATTAAAACACCGTTACGTTTCCTACGTAAGGTGCGGGTAATCAATATATGTACGTCAATATTTTATGTCATTACTTATGATTATTTTGTAATTACACAGATGCCCTAAAGACCTTTTTGGTGTTGTGATATACAATTTGAAAAGAGGTTTATTTGATATGCTTTCTGATAACCAAGCTGCATATTTAAATACCATTTTGTAGTGATACATTTTCACAGCTTTTTCTATCAGCTTATTGATCCACGTATTCAAAGGTTTATTTCCTTGTATTTCAAATGGAGTGATGTGCAGGTACTTTGTGTTTTCTTTAAAATAACAAACATCAGCTGTGAGTAATATTTTTCCCAATTTAGGCATCTTGGATATACATAAATGAAAAACAATGTTGATTTATTCGTTGCATTCATTATCATTTCAGACAGACAAAAATGCAGCAATGAAATTCAGAACTTTTAAAAAGGTAAGAATCCCACACTTTGCGTTACAAATGATTGACATAAGTCAAGCAAATTATTTCAGCAATTTTCTATCAATGTGACTTGAATCTAGGTGATGATGCGTATCAATCTCACAGTTTGTCGAATGTGACCCAAAATATTCGCCTTGGGGAGAGTGAATGTTTTGACCTGTTTTTCATTGCCTGTCTACTTGTAGTTGAAGCATAAGGTTTCTGGTTTTAACATTTCGGTTACACAGGAAATGTGTTACATGAGACAAGCAATAATGGTACAAAAACTTGCAGAAAAGAATGTCTCGGAAGAATGTTTTGATATTTGATTTCTACATGCTGTAGAAAATACTGTAAGGCAATTGCATGACTGCCCAAAACCTATCCTACAAGATGGGATACTGATGCAAAACAAATGCTGCAATGGTTAGTTTCCACTATTCTTTACACAGGAAATTTATAATCATTCAAATTTATGACACAAGGATAGAGAATCAGGTGATTGTCCATGTAATATTAAAGATAAATAGTTATGTCATGTTTATATCCAGAAACGTCTATCTGGTTTTATTAGTTGTAAACATACTTCCGTTTGGGGGGATGACTGGTTGAATTAATTATATGAAAGTTATTCTGAGAAGCTTCTCAATAAACGTTGTTACAGCGGTTTCATAGTTTCCATTGACTTAACATTCGCGTTTTAAAGAATTTTAAGTTGATTTCGCCACATAGCTAAGTTTAAAATAACACTACAAAATTTAACATATCGTGTGAGCTGTTACAGATGTATAATCAGGCTCCATGCTAAAGGTCTGTATTGGTATTCAAGCAGTAAACCAAAAGGAAAGGTCAGGTGTATGTTTAAATTCTACGAAACCGACAGAAAAACAGGCGTTAATTCCCCGATGTGTCCAAAACAGTCCTTAGGACCAGTAATTGTTTTGAAATAATGGCAATATGATCTAAATATAGCGTGTCAAATTATGCCCACTAGATATACTTGGCATTATGCTAGCTCGCGAAATTACCTGGAAGAAAATGTTACATTTATCATATTTCAGACAATGAAACGTTCATGTTTCATCACATTTTATCTACCTGGTGATAAATGATATGTCCAATGTCACTACGGACTGTGTAGATTGAAAATGACTCTTCGTCGGCGGGTGCCAACTAGTACTGCCACTGGTACCAGTGCAGCTGCTGGGGGTGCTCTCTGGGCACTCGTTGGTGAGCTGAGAGCTGGGACTTCTCATTGTGTTTGTTAAAGGTTATTTTGTGTATCAGCTACAGTGCTCTTAACCATAAGAAACAAGTCACTGCTTTTAACAATCCTGTTTTATTGTTCAACTATCCAAAGGCAGAGACATTCCTCTCATATGACTATGCTGTGTTATTACATAATCTGAGCTGAGGGCTCAGCCTGTGTGAGTACACACTCCAAGCTGTCGCTTTGACTGTGTCAGTAGCGCAATCTGACCTAGGCAAGGTCAGCCTGTGATGATGTGGATGGCGCACTCATGTGGGGCAGCTCATCTGAGGGCTGGCACTCTCCTGTTACCTGGGGCAGCTCAGCCTGGTGCTGGTGCTCTCTCATGGGGCAGCTCAGCTGTAATCAAAGACACCTGTATGTTGTACAGATGTCCACCAGGGGGTGCTCTCATGAGGGGCAGCTCTCTTCCTGGTATATGAGTCCAAGTAGAATCTATGTATAGATTCAAGTGTAACAAGCTTTAAGCTTGGAAGGTTTACTTCTTACTTCATTGTAATACAGACTTAGACTGGCTGCAGGTGAACAGCTTCAGGCTATTCACCTGCCCAGGGCTCCACAAAGCTGGTGTTGTGTCCTTCAACACCAACACTCAGCTCTGTTAGAAGTTGTCTAGGGATCTTATGCTTACAATACTTTGAAGCAAACCCCTTCGGGTAACTAGGCCCTTTCAAGATTAAGCACATTTGCGACTTCGCGATTTGCGATTCGACTTGCTAAAATTGGAGCAACTTTGCTCATTCGCCGTAAATGTGCGAGGTGATGGATAGGTTACTTGACTTCAAAGTGGTTGAAAATGAAAAACAGCTGTAAAATCTTTTACAGGTTGTTAATGACTCAAGCTTTGGGTGGGTTTCTTCTGATACTGTTTCAAATATTTTACACCTGTTGTAAGAAAAAAACAATGCCTACCGGTAAGACCTGGACTATGAACAGTTTTGCAGTGAACATTCTGTTCAGAACATTTAAAGTGTCAAGACAGATATCGTCTTCAGCATTACGATTACAGAAATACCCGTACACCTGCTTTACGTGATACTCCGTTTTCTCTTATGTTGTGTAATCACGTCTCGTGTAATGTTTTAATACACGGCAATATCATGTTACGACACCGAAAACGGCTGTTGACGTATTCCCTGTTCTTTGTAGGTGGGCGCGTTGGTTGTTTGTCGAATAGAATTTAAATATACGACTCAATGTAAAGTGTGTGTGTATGTATTTATTTCTTTTCAAAGAAAAGGAGAGAAGATAGTTAAATAAATTATTTATAATTTTGTCGCACAAAGCCTGAGATGTGTTGCTAAATGAATAGTCATGAATGAGTAAGTGCACATTTTGAACTGGAATTTGGAAATGATGCGTAGTATGATTAACACAAAACCTTAGCGTTTTCTTTGTCTGTCTGTAGACATTTTATTTGCCAAATGAGACGTTAGTTCTGCCCTTTTGAGATTAAGGCTTTAATCGAAAACTCCCCAAGTTATGTTGAATGTTTTATCAAAGTATTTTAAAAGATAACTACCCGCGGGCTATCTTGAGTAGTTTAAAACATTAAACATGAACAAATCCTGTAAGTCTCTGGTGAATTGGGCGTAATTACATCTTAGTTGATCACAGTACCATGGGGTATAATTTAAAAGTTTTCGTCTTTCTGAGATGGCCCCTTCTACTCTTCTACTGATTCAATTTTAAATTCATTGTCCAAAACTAGCTCCAGCCACAATAAAGAAAATGAGTTAAATGGCATGAAGTGGGACTGTGAATCACTAGATTTATCATTACGCTGTCTGGGGTGGTAAAGATATTGTGAGCAAACAAAATTCCTAAGGTTGTTAGTTTGCTTTTCGTAAGCTAACATCAATCTGATTTGTATTATACACATCAAAAGCAGAAGTGTCTATTTATCACTTGTGTAATAAATAGTTTTGTATAAGTCATGTTGGTGTCTCAGCTTTGAAAAATTACAATCTCTTCCTAGAAGTTGCTTTTAGAGTGGATTCACCCACATACGTGACTTGGTCGGTAATTGCAGCTGACAGGTGAAACCAGGCTACTGGCCTGCACCTAAGCCTCATCCGCCTCATCACGACATACAAGCTGCTTCTGAAAAGCACAGTAATTTTTCATATCAATTGTGCTGGATAAACCTATTTGATTCATTTTCGAAGAAGGTTATTCTCCAGGACCTGGTGTCTGGGATCTGCGTATTGTCCCACATTGCTTACATATGCAGTAAAACCTTCCTGCAGTCGGTGATTTTTTATTCGAAAATATGGAAATATACATTGGCTTTGGACAAAAAAACTGATTGTTTATTTTTTATTCTATTCGTGTGATTCGACATGCCATTAGATTTTACAGGTAATTTGTCTGTAATCCTGAGGTCAATTTTGCACCAGTCACAATTAAATCGACGAAGCACGGAAGAACGTGCCACACACTGGTGGCACAAATTCGATCAAGGTAAATATCCTGAGTTACTTTGTTACAAATTTAGGGACATTTAAATCACAGCGGCTGCATTCAGTAGGATGGGCACTATGATTGATAAAGACGCAGAATAACATGGCCTACAGACCCCTTTGCTGAATTTAGATGTGCATTTACTGCTGTAAACTTATTCCCAAAGTAATTATAGGTCGAAAGGTTTTGCTACTTTCAAGAATAATATGGAGTTACGAACGGATTCAAAGTGGAGTGAAGCTGGCAGGATGCTCACCTGCCTAACCTTAGTTGCTAACCTTTTCGACCATTCTCCTCTAGCTTTCAGCTTCATGCTCAAGATAAATTGATCCCATGACAAAACTGGTTAGTAGTGGCAAATCTCAGTGAATATAACTAATAGGACAGTTACGCAATTACCAAAGAGAACCTTGCTAGATCCACACGCGGTGTATGTTAACAAATACGTTTCATGAGCTTCTCAAAGATCGACACTTATCATGACGGGTCAATTTTTGAACAACTGCCTCCTTTTTATTTGTGTATTCCACTTTTCGTTATTTTGGCCTTAAGGAAAGTACTACCTCTTCAATAAATCTAGTTATGAATAGGCCGGATTCACCCAAATACGTGATTTGGTGGGTAATCACAGCTGACAGGTGAAGCTGGGTGCAAGAGCCTGCTCTGCCTAAGCGTTTAGAAGGGCATCCAGAAGTTTCAGTTGAAAACTTGACAATGTAACAACAGCAGCACATTATTGGCCTAAACTTACAAGTTGATGATACAAAATAATGGATGATAACATTTCTGTAAATTTCACTTTTCTGATTTAATACTTAATTTAGGAACATGTAAGTAGATATATCTTTCACATATTGTTGTTTAAAGAACAAACACTTGAGTGATCGTTATCTTGTTGTCGAAATAAACCTGAACTTTACAGATACTAAAAATAAGTGGTTAAAAAATATTGCTTAAATGTTGCTTAATTTATGTGTTCGAAACAACATTCCATCGAGTGCACTGAAGTTACAAGAAGTGATTTTCCTTTGCTAGTTAGGCTGCTTATCCTTGTTTTAGCGTAACCGAAGTAACTTCAGAAAGTAATCATGAAGGACGATATGATAACATGGATTTACTTTTTTCGACCTTCAATTTTACCAAAATAACATTTACTTAAGGAGTATGAAGAAAGCTATGAATAAAGAATTTATTAGTTGTACCTGTGTACACGTATTTATATTTGTGTATTTGGGGCCAATACGCTGATTGCACCCTGTGTTGTACTTAATCGGTAAAGTGCGTTACTTGATAATATGGGGTCATTTAGACCCTAAGTTCTACGAGTATCACACCCAATACTTTGAGTAGCGAACCAAGAGTATGCGAAGTATCTGTGCATAGTGTTTATCATCGCTCCTTATATTCTTGGCTAAATGTTACATTCTCTATTTAGTTCTTTTGTAAGCAATTATCGCTTATACTTTATGTGTTTACAGACTGCCAGAAGACTTACATACTGATATTTTGTTTACATTGTAGCAAAAAGAGGCAATAGAAAGGAAATCTAAAAGCATGTTATGCACTGATACTCAAGAAGAAGTGAAAAAAGTTCTTTGCTTTGGTAGTTACAGATTCTCTATACAAGTGGAACATAGGATATTTTTGATATCTGCTTCATGTAGACTGCGGATTTAGGCTTCAGTTATTAAAAGCAAAGACGTTCCGGAACCTATATAATCATACAATAGACATTGTCACAAAGAAACCAGATTTCCTTTGTGACTTGAATACTGAATCGTACTTTGTCGGTGATAAATTAGACGTCGAGCGGATATTATATCCACAAGTAGAGACTTAATAAAATGGCTACTGAAGTCAGATAATTGTGTACCTAAAAGATATATGTACATTCACGGTGGCTAATTGTTCTAATTGTGTCATGGCGTTGATGGTATTTTTCACTTGGAAATGATAGAAAACCTTTACCAAACGTTACATGAATCCTTAAGAAAAGACGCATGTTACATTTTTGACAATACCTTTAACCGCTTCTACAGTGGGTAATCTGAATATCTTTATTGGTTCTTAATTGTGATATATGCGATATTCAAAAACATTGTAAGTAATAAACTTGGTGCTTAATTAAAAAGTAACATAGTCTGTATTCAGAACACAAACTTTCGAAGTATAACGGACTTCTTGTGGCATTTTAAAAAAGTTTTTCTTGTATAAGGTAACAACAAGTTACACAAGGTGACCTGATGGAGCACTGACCCTCATGCCTCCCCCGACTTTTTCCTAGAATTGTCTGAATGGCCAGAAATGCATTTTCCCCAGTCCGGGTTGGGGGGGGGGCGGGGGGTCCCGGTCACCTTTTTGCAATGGCGGCCCAGAACACAAACCTAGATTTCGTCCAATACATAGACCCTCATTGCCATAAGCATGAGGATCAATAATGCACGCTCATCAGTGTGCCACCACACAATGCCTGTTCATCATGCTTGATAAATGTATGTTAGGTGGTCCAATAGAATGACTTGATAAAATGATGTCTTTGCCGTGACGTATCCAGGGGGTACCTGGGGGCCCAGGCCCCCCCTAGCCCCCAGTTTTGGGCCCAACTTTGGGGCCCCAGCACCTCAAAACACTAAAATTAGACTATATTTTGGAAAAATTTTCAGCGTCACTTCGCTCGGCATAATATTTAAGAATTATCTTTCTAAAAATTTTCCAGCCTCACTGCACTTGGCATCATTTACATTACAATGTCT
>JBCAUI010104543.1:0-18990 GCA_038406195.1 Haplosyllis anthogorgicola
TACAGTCGTCCCGACTTATATCGATATCCTGCTCATATCGATCCAATCTCTTGCAGTCATGCAGTCAAATGAAAATACACTCCTCCCCGGATATATCGATATCGCTTATGTTGATATCCCGCTCAAATCGATACAATCTCTTGTAGTCAGTCAAATTAAAATACATGTATATAGATTCGGTTATATCGATATCCCGCTTTTATCAATGCAATTTTATGTCGCCAAATATCGATATAACCGGGGACCACTGTAGTTTTTATTTCAAATTTCTTATCATAACCCAAGAAAGAGGTATACATGTAAATGGCCGATGTAAACACAATGGAAAATAAAATAATAAAAACAAATCGATCTGAAACTATTCACTTTTGCCTGAAAAGTTAAATTTAAAAGTGTGTCTCTTTGACTAGATTAATTTAAATTTGTATGAAAAGTTTAATTTAAATGTTACTTTGATTTATTTTGAAAATGCGCAAGTTCAGATTGTGATTGTTCAGCAGGTTCTTTCTACATTACATTCACGGACATTGCGGAAATTACCACAAGACGCACAGTCGATTGGGCAATAATCCAATAGAACCATGATAACGAATGTATAAAAGCTCATCAAGTGCGGAGACACATAAAAGTTTTTATGAAACGATTCAAAGTAAGTTGTTATTCATTTGTTTTTTGTTCTTTATTTTGTTACTTATTTCTTTTACATTGTTGAATGATAGTTACGTATTACGCAAGTGCGCAAGTTTATGAAAATTTCTGTTTTGGAAACCTTTTGTTCTGTATTTTGTATTAGTTTGTTTCCTTTGTAGAAATAGATCTACTTAAACTTTAAATTTTTTTTTTTGTAGATTTCAGTATGGGTGGTGATGGTGATGGGCCGCCTGCTAAAAGGCAGAAAGTGGCTTCACTGTCGCTCAACCCAGGTAAGATGTTTTGATGTTGCTAAATATTACAAATACTGGATTTAAATCAATTTTTCATCCAAGTAAACTAACAGATAGCAGGATGGATGGAAGTCATAAGGGTAAGTTTTTTCCTTTTTTTTTTTTTTTTTTCTTTAGGGTAGGAGGTTTAAACCATCATTTAAACTTCCCCATCACAATTTTCAGTCTGTCACTTAGAAGTTTTGTTGAGGCCACTCTCTTTTCCGTCAGAGGGCTCGCTCAATTAAAGCCCAGAAGCCTCGACTCTACTTCCATGTAGTCATGTGTTCACATACTGAGCACACACTGGCCGAAATCGGGGATTGCCTTGACGAGTAGCGTCATCTGTAGGTAATAAGACCATTTCGGCCTAGACCGAGAACGAGACTTTGTAAAGGACAATACAGTGTTAAGCGCCGGTGGCTCGGGCTAATGACATCACGAAGATTCGCGAAGCCCTGCATATCATTACCGTACAAGCCAATTTCAGATCCGCCATCTTGTTCTACCAAAGGAAAAACCGAATATTTATTGACGATTTTCACCATTTAATCGCTCGAGGACCCGGCTTAAACATCGGAAAACAAGAGATGGATACTTGAGGATTTACCCGGCCGGTTACCGGATGATCCGACGACAGCAGGATCGTTCATATGAAGCTCAATTTATTCACTGAAAATCGAGCAAATCGGCTTTGTGCGCGGCGGACATGGTCTGAAGGATTGCTTATTTTGACGACCTCATCACGGCCTTCAGAGGGTTTGCAGTCGTTCATGCATCCTTTCTGATGAAAATTTACGATGCATTAGCATGTTTCTGAGCTCCAAGAGCAATCAAGATAGCATTATGCATCAAAAAGAAGGAAGGAAATCTGCAGAATAAAAGATTCAGAATTTGTAAACATGGCTGATTCTCAACTCGTGGGTGATGGGCCGCCTGCTAAAAGGCAGAAAGTGGCTTCACCGTCGCTCACACCAAATGATAATGCAGGTAAGATGTCATGATGTGTCTAATTCTTACAAATACTTCAATTAAATCGAAGTTTAATCCATTTGATTTGTCTATTATGTGTGTGACATTGTACTGACAGTCGGCGGGACAGATGACAGGCAGTACGTTAATTTTTTGTCACGCCTGTAAAAGATATAGAGTTTAAATTGCGAGAAATAGTCTGTGGTCCATTAAGTAAGGAATATAAGGAAAGAACAGTTGGATTTTATTCTTATTTTACATAAAAATTATCATGACTCCCCGGAAAGGTGTGTCTTGCAGTAGGTTCATAACCAACTTTGATACGACGTGCTTCGTGTCAGCTGATTTGACAGACATGTAACGTGAAAAGTTTAAGGTTACTTTGCACCAATTTCTTTATTTAATATTAGAACATAAATCAATTCAAAGCTTATTTAACCGTAATTTGAGATGTATGTATCATCTTCGAAGACCCAGGTTTGATAGTACCTGGGTGATGCACTTTTAAGTTTGGTTGCAAGGGCAAATATGTTCTCTAGTGCTACAAACGTTGTTTTTAAACGTACATTTGATAACAACGTTTTACTTGTTGCAGAATTTAACTTAAACCAACTACTTGACGAGTTTAACTCAGAACTTCCAGACGAGCTGGGTGGTCCACTGGTTGGACCCGGCAATGACAGTGCTCAAAATGGAACCAAGGTTGATGGTGGGGTGCATCCAGACAATACGACACAGAAGCATCAACAACTATCCCAGTTGTTATCCAGCACAACACCAAGTAGCAATGCAAGTCCTCAACAGAACCAAGTCCACCCCGGACCTGCACACAGTCCAAGCATTGCAGGAGGACTTGGAAATAGCCTAAGTAGTTTAAATAATGCTGTTAAGAGTCCATTGTCAAACAGTTTAGCATCACCTGGAAGTGTAGTTAATAAAGGACCAAATACCTCTTTGCCCCACAGTCTTAGTAATGACTTGTTAACAAGCTCTGCTTACAATAATATTGTGAGTAGTACTGTAACGAGTAGTCCAATGGTAGGGGCTATGTCCATGGCTAACTCTTTGAATAAACCAATGACATCACAAGCTTTGATGAACAGTGGGAATGTAAATATGCATCAGAATCAATTAATGAATGGACCTCAAATGAGGATGAACAATGCAGGAGCCGTCACAACATTGAGTTCCTTGCAAGGAGCGCTTGGAAACGCGAATATAGGAAATTCACTGGCTGCTGGACAGCTGCAAAGCACACAAGGACTAAACCATCCTGGTCTTGGTTCGCAAACATTGCTACAGGTATGTCGAAGCATTTTCTTTTCTTTATATTGTTTGAAACAAAATCTCATATGAAATACCAAATTTTGGCGTGCCTTCTTATCTGCCAAGATAGTTCTAATAGTGGAAGAGTTGACAGAGATTTCAAAGGCCTTTAAAGGCATGGAGAAATATCCATCAAGGACCTTTTCTCTGTTTTGGAATCAAACTTACGTTTGTAGGGATTTTCAGATTCTTGCATGTAATTAATTTGTAAGGTGTATAACATTTCATGCACAAGAGTTAGAAAGGCAAATGTTGGAAGATTTGCAATCAACCATGAAAGATGAGATTCTGGTGTACTTATGAAAAAAAACAGCCACATGGTACCATGCTTTAAGGAAAAAAAACATTGGAAATAACACCCCTTACCCTCAGAACTAGATGAAGGGATGACAAGGAATCCCCAGTAATTTTGAAATTGGTTTTTGCACAATTGATATTCAAGTCAGTAGTGCATACGGGAGAACTTATCGAAAAGGGGGACATGTATTTAGCAACACCCTGTCTTTAGAACACTTTGATATCGTGCTCAAAATTAGTTTGAGGTCACCCTATCTTGAGACAGGCACCCTACCCTGCCTTTTCATTTTGACGAGAAATGTTTAATGTTGCTCAATATAAGTGAAGCTTTATTCAGAAAGCATAAGATCTCACTTTACTTAATTAAGAAGTGAATAATACAAGTTATTATGCCCTTTATTTCTAAGGAAAAAATGGCCGGTTGTTTATACCAAAATGCTTCCAGGTGTCAAAATAGAGTCCCAACATTGAAATATTCAGTGTGAAAGAATTAACATTTGGAATTCATGAATCCCTTAATATCGCCCAATTTTGAAATAATGGTTTGAGGGTAACAGCAGTGATTTCTTTTTGACTGCTGATTATATGTACATATATTATTATCAGCATATGATTTCAAGCATATAAACAAAACCTGTTGGAACAAAAATTTTATGTGAAGTTTGCTAACAAATCAGTGCCTCCAGCAGGTATTGGTTTGTTAGCAAATACTGTCAATTTCTGTATGGTAGTAAATGAGCGGTAGAACAATATTAATTTCTGTGTTGAAGTGCATATACAATATTACTCACATATGCATAGAATTAGTGTTGGCACTGAGCTGTTTTTTGGATGGTTGCATTTCATTTGAGGGACTCTGTCCCAAATACACGTGTAAGAAAGAGCTGTCAGCTGATCAAATATTTTAAGACATGTTTTGGATGCAATTTTACAGGGACAAATCATCGGGCTAAGCTATTAATTTGTGAACGCGTATTATGCAACAGTACTTAACTATTGTAGACTGGCCAGGCAGGTCAACCGGGACAGCCAAACCAGCCAGCCGGTCAACCAGGTCAACCAGGGGCAGCTGATCCGGAAAAACGAAAACTGATTCAGCAGCAGTTAGTATTACTTCTTCATGCACACAAGTGTCAGAGGCGAGAACAGGCTACCCAGAATGGAGAAATTAAACCATGTTCACTTCCGCACTGCAGGACGATGAAAAACGTTCTGAACCATATGACTACCTGCCAAGCAGGGAAGAACTGCCAAGGTAATGCATTTAATTTAATTTATAAAAAATTTGTCTTATTTCGTAAAAGTGAAAAGTAATGTGACAGCATGTTTATTGCACAGTGCTAAAGTGGATAAAAGTCTGTGTGTCCTGATATTCTTTTATGCACAGCCTTTTTGTGTACATGCACAGGTACCCATGTTTAGGATAGCAATGGATGTTAAAGTTACAATTTTCTCGACGGCTGAACATAAATGTTCTTAAAAAACTTAATGTTTGTCTTTGCAGTTGCACACTGTGCGTCTTCACGGCAGATCATCTCCCATTGGAAGAATTGTACTAGAAACGATTGTCCTGTGTGTTTGCCATTGAAAAATGCTGATAGAAACAAAGCTAATAGTGGTGGTTAGTATACTTTGTGATTTATTTATTCGTCGTGGTGAAATGATAGGAAAGAGGTAAAAGAACAATTATCCCATATGTATTATGTAGCAATGCAATATTTGGCTATTCCGTCCTTACACTTGGAAAATTCTTTTCATACAGCAGCGCAAGCACTAAATAGTCAACAACCCACACCAGTGTCAAATCCAGCACCAGCAGATATGATGCGAGCGTACGCCGCACTTGGTCTGAATTATCCTAATCAAGCTAATAGACCTACCATGCCAGCTGTATCACAGAGTGAGTACATTTAAAAAAAAATTTCAACACTACAAGCTTCTAAAGTGCCATGTGATTTTTTGGGGGGTGGGGGTGGGATGGGGATGTTCCTAAACGAAGTTTAAGAAGATGATGCCATCGAAATTTAACTTGTTATAATTTGAACGAAATTTATTAATGCTTGTTGCAACAACTAAAACGAAGATACTTTTGATAATTTGGGGGTGGGGGGACTGGTTACCATTTTAGGATGAATTGCAGGAACTGATCGCAAATACGTAAATACATAGATACGAGTGAGAATACGTCTATGTTAAAGGAGACAGCCCTCTATCTGTTTATCCGTCGAATTGACACCATGCCACTGATGCACACGTCTCTGTCAATAAAGATTTCCCTTGTGTCTGTCCAGACATTTCTTATTGTTCCAATCCCAATTACGTCCTCAACGAAGACTCTCCACACCCTACATTACTGGCACCATGCCACTCGCTGGCCAGAATTCAGTTCGATAGAAAGCAAATTCAAATTCACAGAGGTGTATAAAGAATAAATTGCAATTCAGGTAATGCCCAGTCAGGTCTTCAAGGTCTAAACTTACCAGGTGGTCAACTGAATGCAGCGGGTGGTGCTACGGGTAGGCAGCAGTTGTCGTCGTTGAACAACCCTCAGATGCCGTTGCAACAGAATGCAGCATCTGCCATTGGTGGAGTGCCTGGAGCACTCAACACATCTGGTCAGGACAATGCTATGAGTACGATGGCTATACCGAACAGACCAACGAAGGAATGGCACCAGCATGTTACGCAGGACCTACGCAACCATCTTGTACATAAACTGTAAGAAATTTTCCTGCATACTTCCAACAAAGTATCTTCCACAATTGCTATAAAACCTTAGATCACTGGCCAAAGGTAACCCTTGCATTGAAGAAGCCTTTTTATCAGAAAGAAAATAAGATACTAAACTTCCAGTTTTCCTTGTAAATTATCACATTGTGGGAATACAACTATCTTTTTGAACTTTACAGATGTATGCATTTGAAATGTTGTGTATCTGTATTTATGATTGTAATTACACACTTAGATGGTCCAATTTATTTCTTTGCAGTATCCGTGCACTATTCCATAAGTAAGTTCAAAATTCAATAATATAATTAGCAGGGGTTAGATTTGGCCAAATGTTTAGTCTTTACCGTGCTGACCAACTTTTTATCGTGCTCTATTGGCTATTGAAATATGCGACGCCATGAATTGACTTCAAATGAAATTAATAATGTTGTGGTTGAGTTTACCTAGTCACTGATTGGAATCTCGAAGTTTATCTCGGACTTTAAATCTGGAATGAAGGTCAAATGAGAATGAAACTAGGACGTTAGTTATGACAGTAATAGTAAGAATAGATAGGGTGCTTCGAAAACAGCAAGAGTATTTAAAGCACGCTAAAGGTTAAAAATCATAATGGGTCTTACAGAAAGCATGCACAGTTAACTGATTTACTCCTGCTTTGAAATTTATCTAAATGTAGTCAGTAGCAGTCCTCTCGTTAGACTAGTATGTTGTTTGCATTTTCTTTGTGCTGTTGTCAAATTTTAAAATGAAAAAAATAACGTTGTTTATAATTGCATGAACTGTCCTTTGGCATGTCATTTTTATGAAACCCCAGCATATCAAGATATGACTAAATTTGTTCTATGTTGTTTGCAGTGTCCAAGCAATATTTCCCACGCCTGATCCAGCAGCGCTTAAGGATCGGCGTATGAACAATCTAGTCGCATATGCAAGAAAAGTTGAAGGTGATATGTACGATACTGCAAATAGCCGGGTAAGGAAGAAAATTACATTCTTAAATATTGTATCATAATTTTTCGGATAAAGTAAAGTTACACGATTTTGAATACGTAATTGTTTAAATCTGTTACAATGTTGGCTTACTTGGGTATTACATTGAACAATGAAACAAAGCATCTGCATGAAACTAACAAAGTTTTCGTCGCTAACAGGAGGAGTATTACCATTTGTTGGCTGAGAAGATTTACAAGATCCAAAAAGAGTTGGAAGAGAAACGAATGAAACGTATGCGTGAGCAAGGTCAGGTGCCTGGAGCAGGAACTCAACCGATGGCTCCGCAGAATCCACAGCAAGTCCTTGCACAGCTCAGACCACAAAGTAAGCTTTTTGGTTGCTGTTTGCTATTAGATGTATTAAAAATGATCTGGTATAAAAGGAATTTAATATACCCGTGTACAGTAGAATTAAAGGTCTATGAAGTTTTAACATTTATCAGGAATTTAATATACCCTCGTACAATAGGATTAACTATGAAGTTTCAGCTCACTCGTAAAATTACTTTTAATGTCCATTCATTTTCACTGTAGATGGACCATTGAGTGGAACTGGTGGAATGGCTGGTCAGAGACTACTTGGGCCCACCAGTATGGGTGGAACAACGGATCCTTTCTCATCGTTGACTAATCAGACTCCCGGAATGAGACCAGGAATGGTTCAGACGAGTTTAAGACCTCAGATACAGGGTCAAACTAGTATAGGCCAAACAGGGGTAAGATGAATTTTAGTGAAACCGATCTGTCGTTTTTCTTAATGTACAGTTCTTCAAAAATATAAACATTGCACATATTATACAGATATTACATATTTTGCAAACTTGTGTGTACTGACTCTACTTCAATAGATTATGGGCAGAACTACTCCAAACAGTACTCAAACTAATCCACAGCAGCAACTGCAGGATGCGCTGCGAAATGCTCGGGCCATGCATGGTCAACAACAGCAACAGCATGTGCAGCAGCAGCAGCAACAACAAGCTGCTGCAACTGCGAAATTGGCTGCACAGCTGGCACAGAGTCAACCGCCATCTAGTACAGCAGGGCAGATGAATTCAACATTGGCAGGTCAACTTGCACCATCACCCAGTGCAGCACAGGTTAATGGACAAGCAGGTGCAAGTGCTCAGCAAGTCCAGCTTGGTGCATCAGCACCGTCACCCCAGCCTGGGCAACAACTTAATCAGTTGGCTCCACCTGCGGCGGCAGATGCTGGTAAAGGTGGAAAGAATGGACCTTCCACACCAGTTCAGGATAACCTGACATCTAGAGGCAGTAAACCTGTGTTAGGAGAATTCAAGTCGGACCCATTCGGCAAACCTGCTGCCACTACAGAAGAAAACGGAAAAAATATGGAATCAAGTGAAGTGGGTGGAAAGTGTATAAAGGCTGAAGTAAAGGTGGAAATTAAGGAAGAGGTTAAAGAAGAACCAATGGAACAAGCGTCTGGGAAGCCAGACGTGAAACCAGAGATAAAAACAGAAGCTCAAACGCCTTGTGGAATGAACGATTCTGCTAGTGCTGACGTAAAAAGCGAACCCAGTGAGTCGAAACCTGGAACTCCTGCTGCTGCTTCCATAGCTTCGGAACCGCCACCTCCTCGACAGAAAAAGGGTAAGTAAATGTATCATGCCTCACCAATTGTTGCCAAAGTATCAATCTGAAAAAGGTAAAGAATAACAAGTAAAGCGGGCACGGCAAAACTGATACATTGTGTGTACTATTGTATATTTTGAGGTGACTAAGATTACAGGCTCATGATCGGCTTGAACATCATTATTGCTGTAAAACATAGTTCTGGCAGCATAGATGAATCCTATTCTTTTGGACATAGAAGAAAACATGTAAACACAACAATGCACACAACGAGAAATGTTACAATTTCGTTTTCAGAGTTTACGCCGGATGAATTGCGGCAAGCGCTGATGCCCACTCTGGAGAAGCTTTACAGGCAGGACCCGGAGTCTTTACCCTTCAGACAGCCTGTCGATCCAGTTCTTCTACAAATACCTGTAAGTTTACAAAAACTTACTGACCCCAAAGACAAAAAGAACAAAGTAAGAATTCATGAATTATGTACGGTGCATGTCATTGGATGTTGTGGCCAAGATAGGAGACTAGGTGTGGTGATGGGTACTTGTGTTTCAGCAAATGCACAAAATTTGGTGACAAGTGCAGTAGATTAGCTTGGAAAAGACATGCATTTTACAATTCATGAAGTGACCGACTCAATTACACACTACTGAGAGTTAACTAAAGACTTTATTTCGTGAAATGTAAACGGTTTGAAATTATCTAATGCGAGTTAATCATGTAGATTACTCCAAAGAAACTGTGTTTATTTCTTTCAGGATTACTTTGATATAATCAAGAGGCCAATGGATATGTCCACAATTAAGAGAAAATTGGATCACGGACAATACACTGACCCATGGCAGTATGTCGATGATGTTTGGCTTATGTTCGACAATGCTTGGCTATACAATAGGAAAACGTCTAGGGTTTACAAGTATTGTACAAAGGTATGTTAACAAAAAAAACCCCAACTATTTTACTGCTTTTAAAATATATTAAAGAGTCGTTTAAATGCTTGAGAAATTAAATGGATGCTAATAGTCGTTACTTGGCATGTATATTTTAGTTGGCCGAAGTATTTGAGAACGAGATTGACAGTGTGATGGTATCATTAGGATACTGCTGTGGCAGGAAATACGTATTCCACCCGCAAGTTCTGTGTTGTTATGGTAAACAACTGTGTACGATCCCGCGAGATGCTACTTACTACAGCTACCAAAACAGGTGAATTATTTTTTGTCTAGAGTTGAGCAAAACGAAATTCAATAGATGTTTCGCAAATAAAACTCACCTTTAGGTGAATTATTTTTTGTCAAGAGTTGAGCAAAACGAAATTCAATAGATGTTTCGCAAATAAAATTCGTAATGATATCGAAGAGTGTGAGTGGAACGATTGTGTGTCTGTTCGTAACATCTGTTCTGTGGTGTTAAACGAATGAACTTAGCACAGCTTTCCTAGCCCCTCACTTATTTGTTAATAGTCATTCAATAGTATATTTTTACCCTGTCGATATATTTAGATACTAGTGGTTGTAAATGATAGATGCCACAGTAATTTAACATAGGTTCTTTTTATTGACACTTAGCTATAATATGTACGTTATGTACGATACTTTGTTTTCAACCAAGTACTGTCACCCAGCTCATTTCTAATTTTACCAGATATTAGAGTCTATTTGATTTAATAAAGCACTTTGCTTGCAACACGTTGCTGACGCTTGTTTGCCAATATTTTATCTTTCTCCGTGCCCCTGCTGCTGCGGTTTTTGTGGTTCATCTGACTGTGTGCATCTGGTGAATGCTGTGTAAATGATTTCAACAGAACAAGGTCACCAGCCCTTTTCTCTGACAGATACGTGTACTGTGAGAAGTGCTTCAATGAAATACAAGGGGATGAAATGGAACTGACGGATGATCCAACTCAACCCAGCACGTAAGTCGTTCCACTCTGTTTTACTGGCACAATACACCATACTGACAGAGACATAATCTATGATGACAAGTAAAGTCGCGTAAATTGAAAAATGTAATTTTGAGCACAAATACATATTTTTGCCAAAACGTGGAAGATACTGTAGAATAGAATTTTTTTAGTAGCAAAGTGATATTTATCAGTTCAAGTCCTGATGATATTGCTGATAGAAGTTAGTTAACTGTCATTAACTGTGACTTGGCTCTCTTCTAATTACAGTAACATAAAGAAGGACCAATTTGAAAAACTGAAAAATAATGAATTAGAACCAGAGAAGTAAGTGGTCTGCTTGCAATTTGCGACTCACTCTGTTCTCTTCGTATGGCAAACAAACATCAGAAATTGAAACTTTGATGCTTTCAGATACTCAATGTCGAGGTTGGGTTAAAACTTTGGCAAGCAAATTTTGAATTGTGGCAACTTTGAAATCGAAAGACTGATGATAAGCGGGTTGGACACTGGCATGAGGAAATGTTTGTTTGCCATTGTCTTTCTGTACTAAAACTTTTATTTTATCCCAAGCACGTTGTGATGTTGTTTCTTTTAGTAAAATCAAGAAGGACCAATTTGTGAAGGAGAAGAATGATAAACTTGATTATGAACCGTAAGTGTCTATTAAATCGTACTGGTATTGGTCATGTCAAATCGGTAATGGTCAACGCCCTTCACATTGCTTCAGTTAAATCGAGCCAAATTAGCATCGGTCAGAACACGTTTTTGTGACCAACTGCTTCTTTATGAAAGCTAAATCAGTACCAAAAGGATGTACTGATGTTATTTGAAACTGTGGGATTTCCATTACGTTTCCGAGAAAAAATGACCTGCAGCATACTGTTGTATTTTACCCACAAATTTGCTAAAGATTAAAATAAAAGACCTCATATCGGGTCACAGATAAATACGTTAAGAAGAAAATATATGTTCATAGAACAATTTTTAGTTAAACAGAGTTACATGACCAGCAAAATCCAGTGATACGAAAAAACTTAATTGAGACAGTGTTGGCAGTTATTTAACATGCATGCTTTTATACTGTAGATTCTGTGAATGTTTAGACTGTGGTAGAAAGTGGCATCAGATATGTGCACTTCACTTTGAGCCGATATGGTCTCATGGTTTCACTTGTGATAATTGCCTTAAAGCCAAAGGACAGAAGAAAAAGGAAAATAAATACACAGCCAAACGTAAGTGTTTCCTTTATAGTATTTACTGTTTTACGATAAAATGAACCACAAAGCATTTCTACTTTGAAATAAAAATTTTGAAGTATTTTGAAAATTAGTATGTTTCAGACTCTTCAATTTCAGATATGCTATGTAACGTGTTTTTTCTCGTTATAGGGTTGCCTACAACCAAACTGGGGACCTATTTGGAGAATCGGATCAATTCATTCTTGAAGAAGAAAGATGCAGGTGCTGGTGAAGTTACTATTCGGGTGCTATCTTCATCTGATAAAGTGGTTGATGTGAAAAATGGCATGAAAGCGAGGTTAGTAAAATGTTGAATATGAAAATATACCCCACTAATTTTACACAACGAAACAAAAGTATGTAATACTTCTAGCAATCATGTAATTCAGTTAAAAGTGAATTTGACCCAACATTGTAGGTTTGCCGACAATGGTGAAATGCCACAAACTTTCCCTTACCGAGCCAAAGCCATGTTTGCCTTTGAAGAAATAGATGGTGTGGACGTATGCTTTTTTGGCATGCACGTACAAGAATATGGATCAGATTGTTCACCACCGAACACCAGGTAACAAACAAAAACACTACAAATATCAAAACTTCCACGGTCATATTTTTGCAGTAGTTGTGAAATGAGGTCTTTTCAATTGTTGAACATGTGACCGATTTTAAAGTAGGGAAGCCTACCTGATGCCTAATCATTCCTCCATTGTTTCAGACGAGTTTATATAGCCTACTTGGACAGTGTTCACTTTTTTGAACCTCGACACTTCAGAACAGCTGTTTATCATGAAATATTAATAGGATATTTCGATTACGCCAAATCCTTGGGGTAAGTACTACACGGTTTTATCTACTGGATAGATTTCCAGTAAACCATGGAGCCCTAATTATTTAAACACGTTCCTGCTGTGCTGGTACCACTGAGTTAAGAATTTTAAATCAGATTATAAACTTAAACAATTCATTCATTTTCAGCTACACCATGGGTCACATTTGGGCATGCCCACCAAGTGAAGGTGATGACTACATTTTCCATTGCCATCCACCAGAACAGAAAATACCCAAGCCAAAACGTTTGCAAGAATGGTACAAGAAAATGTTGGACAAAGCTATCATTGAGCGGGTTGTCATTGATTACAAGGTATCCTTATATTGTATCTATTGTGTCACAAACAGTGTAGAAGCATATACCAGTGTGTAATATTAATTAAAAATATGACCTGCTACATTGAAAATGTCTAAAATGAGCTACGGTTGAGCCAGTTTTGAATTTTGAATGCCGTGCCAAACGAACTAAACGAACATTAAGGATTCCAGAGTAAAATTCCGAAAAATGCAGGATACTGCAGATGTCGTTCAAATCATGTTCTGTAATACTAGTTATTATTACTTAACCCTTTCGTAATTTGAGTCTTTAACTTTTCTTTTGCCTTCCGTGTAGGACATATTGAAAGATGCCATTGAAAACAACGTTCAAAGTGCTGCCGAAATGCCATACTTTGAAGGAGACTTCTGGCCAAATGTATTAGAGGAAAGTATAAAGGAGTTGGATCAGGAAGAAGAGGAAAAAAGGAAACGCGAAGAAGCGGAAGCTGCTGCTGCTGAAGAGGCTGATCTCACCGCTGAAATTGTAGAGGGTCCAGATGTAAGACACGATCAACTAAATAATTTGTTAAAATGATTTTTCTTTACATGGCTGTTGCAAAATAATTCGGTCTTTATGTGTTAAATATTGTTAACAATTCACTTTTCATGTTTAAAGGGTAAAGGTAAGAAGAAGGGACAAAAGAGTGGACGTAACAAGAAAGCAAACAAGAATAAAAATACCAAGAAAAACAGCAAGAAGTCGAACTTGCCACATGGTGGATGTGATCTGTCGCAGAAATTGTATCAAACTATGGAAAAACATAGAGACGTAAGGGTGTTAACAGTTACATTAATAAATTATTTGTACATATAGTTACAAACATAAGGGACCCACGAACATATTTACTACATTTTCTGAGTGCCAAGTGACGAAAATTACTAAAGAAATTGTTTTCTTCCTAGGTATTCTTCGTTATTCGGCTGCATACGGCTCAAACTGCGGCTACTCTTCCACCAATTCAAGATCCAGATCCTGTTCAAACGAGTGAACTGTTAGATGGAAGAGATGCCTTTCTCACCATGGCCAGGGAAAAGCATTACGAATTCTCATCTTTGCGAAGAGCTAAACTCTCAACTATGGCATTTCTATATGAACTTCACAATCAGGGAAAAGAGGCATTTGTGTATACCTGTAACACCTGTAAAAACAATGTGGAGACTAGATACCACTGTACCGTGTGTGATGTAAGTATCCTTTGCCACGGCTATGACATACAATACATATTAAAAGACAATAACTCTTGTGCAATAAAAAATATAAATGACTATTAATAAACCCTTGTGCAATAAAAAAATATAAATGAATTTTAGGAGGTGGGGAAATTTCTGTGAATATTTTTAACACATGCAGTTTGTTTGCTTTTAGGACTTCGATTTGTGTGTGCCATGCTATCAGAAAGACGGACATGAACACAAGATGGATCGCTTAGGGTTTGATCTGGATGGTGGTTCTAATAGTGGTGATAAGCCTCAAAATCCGCAGGAGTCACGCAGAGCCTCTATTCAACGGTGTATTCAGTCCCTGGTGCATGCATGCCAATGCAGAGACGCTAATTGCCGACAGCCAAGCTGTCAAAAGATGAAACGTGTTGTTGCTCACACAAAGACTTGCAAGCGCAAGACAAATGGAGGTTGTCCCATATGTAAACAACTTATTGCACTGTGTTGTTATCATGCCAAACATTGTCAGGAGGCTAAGTGTCCTGTTCCGTTCTGTCTGAACATTAAACAGAAGCTGAGGCAACAACAGTTACAACATCGTTTACAACAAGCTCAGATGTTAAGGCGTCGCATGGCTACCATGACTGCTCGCACGACGGCAATGACGTCACAACCTACGGCGCAACCAGTATCGCAACCAACGGGTTCAGTGCCACCGAACACAATCAATCCTCAGCAGTCTATAAGTCCAGCAGCTGGAGGCGGTAAACCTGCTCAAGCCCCGAATCCTGCTGCTGTTTTAGCTGCGAAACAAGCGCAACAGGCAGCTCAGAGACAAGCCGGCTTTCCTCAGCCACCTCAGGCACCACAGCAAATGCCCAATCAGATGCAACAGATGAGGCCACCACCACCTCAACAGCCGCAAATGAATGCGAACATGCCACAAAACATGCAAAATCGTATGGGACTGGCAGGTATGGAACAACAACGGCCGACGCTTGATCAACGTTGGCCTCAGCAAATATATCAAAACCAACAGATGGGAGGTGGTAAGCCACAGCAAATACCAGCTCAGAGTATGCCTGGAATGACGGGTATGGGTCAACCAGGTCAGCCGGGTGTTAATCCTATGGGCGGTACGCAGCAGAGAAATCCAGTGCCACAGCAAGCACTTCAGCAGCTATTGGCCACGCTTAAATCACCTCAGTCTCCGCAACAGCAGCAACAAGTTCTGCAAATTCTTAAAAGTAATCCCCAGCTCATGGCAGCTTTCATCAAGCAGGTATGTGTGTTTGAAACTTTGAACAGAAGAAAGAAATAGTCAATAATCTATTCGCCGCGCGTTCTTTTATGTACACAGACGATAGTGTCTGATTCATATTTTTCCTTGTCCATTTAAAAGATAAAATTGTTGCTCATTCAAATGAATAAATTTTGTTCAAGATCCCTGATTTGTTGTGTTTAGATTTGTAATGGAAACTGCACTTAAATTGTTTAAGTTATGATCTGTTTTTATTTTCAGAGAGAAGCACAGAAACAGCAACAACAACAACAGAGACCACAAGGACCACCAGTAAGCCAACAGCAGATGCCTGGGCAGATGCCTCAGCAGCAGATGCCTGGGCAGATGGCTCAACAGGTCAATCCTATTAATCAGTCACAAGTAAATCTGCAACAACAGGTTGGCCAAATGAATGCTCAACAGCAACAACAGTGGTACCGGCAGCGACAGCAACAAATTCGAGCTCAGCAGTTGCAACAACAACAGCAGCAGCAACAGCAGTTCCAGCAACCTCAACCACCTTATCCTGGTCCACAGGGTCAGAGACCACGAATGAACTTTGCTGGGCAACCACAACAGCAAAACTTCCAGGCTGATGGGGGTATGATGAATTATCAACAGCAACAGCATTTGTTGCAGGTGCAGCAAGTTCAGCAGCAACAAGCTCAGCTCAAGCAACAGATGAGTGGGGGACAACCGATGTCCCCTCAGCAAATCATGGCTTCTCAGTCACCTCTACATCAAGTGAGATCGCCCCCTTCACTGCCTCCCACAGTACGTTCACCGCAGCCGGTGCCAAGTCCAAGGCAGCATACCCCCAACATGGTACCATCGCCGCGAGCTCATCCTGGTAGTCATCCCTCCCCATCTCCGCAATTAAGTCAGACACATTCCCCCCATGCAGCAGCCATGGCCACGGGCCCACACCAAACGACTGTTACACAGCAGAACCCAATCAGTTCTGAACAAGTAATGCTTCCACAGTTAGGACAGACTTCTCATGTTCCAAGTCAGGATTTAGGTCTTATGCATCAGCAGCAAGAAGAAGTAACGCCGTTGACACCACAGGACCAGTTGTCGCGATTTGTGGAAAACTTGTAGTACATGCAAAACCAGCATGGACTGGTTAATTTATATGAAAAGTATTTTTCACCGTGTTTTTGAAGGACATAATGTTGAACATTTCAGTATGTTTTAATATATTATTATCAAAGTAATTATTATTTTATATGGTCATCTTAAGATGTTAATATAGTTAGCCATGTAAATGTCATCAGTTACTTTGGGTAACAATGTGTAAATGAGCAATGAAATACTAGACTTGAATATAGTGTATATGAGCATGTTAAGCTGCACATGCAATCATTTGTATAGTTGAAGCCTGATTGTTTCAAGTACCTGTGGTAGATTGACTGTTAGATTTTAGCCTCGGTAGCATGGACTTGTAGATAATGCCTTGGCCATTTTAACCAACAAGAACCTGCTTATCCAAGTTATCGTCTGTATTGATCCTGTGTACAAAATCATGCAAACTTCTTACTGATATGAAGTATGTCTATATATATGTAATATATATAAATTATCAACCTGTAAGAATTCTAAATTCCAATGGATTCCTGGTGAACGTTATGTATAAAGCACACGTTATGATATAACATTGCATACGATATCAAGTAAATGTGTGCACATTAAATAAACTTTTAATTTATAGTGTCTCTTTCTACATTTGTAAAAATGTGTAAAATATGGATGAAAATGTTATTAGGCAATGTGAATATTAAATAATTTTAATGACAAAATTGATTATGCGTAGCGTTTTTCTTTCAAGAAATAACAGTGCACAACTTTGTAATCCCACAAGTTCTGGAAATAAGGGAAAATAGGGAGACCCTTAAGTCAGGGGAAAGTTTTAAACTATTATTTACTACAGTAGAATCTGTCTTGAACGACACTGAACTTTTCCATCCCAAAAGTGTCGTAAAAGGCAGGGTGTCGCCCAAGACATGGTCATTTAAA
The DNA here is from genome assembly GCA_038406195.1 of Haplosyllis anthogorgicola. NCBI lineage: Eukaryota > Metazoa > Annelida > Polychaeta > Phyllodocida > Syllidae > Haplosyllis > Haplosyllis anthogorgicola. Next base: position 17,583 of record JBCAUI010104543.1, read on the forward strand.
CTAGTTTTAACAGCTAAACATATTAAGGAAAATGTGTCGTAAAAGGCAGGATGTCGCCCAAGACAGGTGTCGTTTAAGGCAGGTTCTACTGGAGCCAGGAGAAAACGCGGAATTTTCTTTTTTAATTTCAATAGTCCTGGAATTGATGCCGATAAATCCAAATCTTGAGATTTTTTCAATGATGATTTTTTTTCAATAATGAGTGAAAAGGTCATTGTTGAAAACAAACAATATGTCTACGGCTTGAAAATACTGGAAAAATCGGAGAATTTCGTCGGAGACGGAATGTAGGGTGCAATTATCAAAGTTAACCGTATGATGGAAAGTAAAAAGATCAGGGTTGCCACCGCAGGGAAAAGACAGGGAATTTGCTTTTCAGTCAAGATAAGGGAATTTTGATGTGGCAATAATAGGGAGGTTTAGCTTCAGGTAACGTGGTGCATGACGTGACCTGAAACGTGGTTTTTGCAGGTTTTCACGTCAGGCAGGACCTGAAAATAGGGATTTAGAAAATTTAATACAAATTTATTTTAAAATAGTATAAATTAGACAGCTAGTTTTCTGCATCATCACCATATAAAATTTGTCTTGTTGAGATTTATACAACAAAAATATGAGTTAAAGTGGCAGTGTGGATCAGAAAATTGATCAAATCTGATCCAAAACTCGGGGTCAAAACGCGAGTTTTTGACCATGTCATGCACCACGTTACCTGCTGCTAAACGTCCCTAATAATTACTTCTCATTCTCGACATCTTATAAATCTATCCCCTACTTACGGTGCTACGCATGTAGATACGATAATTGTCAGCACATATTTTGTGATAGTAAGAAGGAGCACCGTAACCCAAAGTTGTGACCTGTAGCCAGTCACCCATTATTTCTTAAAATAGCCATGGTCTTGATTTAGCAGATGGATTTTTTTTCATCAACAAAACATTACGGAAGAGTCTAGTGAAATCGTGCTGAAAATGTCACTTCAATTCTGATCAACTAAGATGTACATTGAACCCTTTTTAGCACAGCTGAAAGCTTTCAGCTGTGCTATACCAATCGATATGTAGTTGTAGTTGTAGTTGTTGTTGTTGTAGTTGTTGTAGTGGTGATTGTTGGCATCAGCGTGGGTGTGGTAAACACTTGCAACTACGAGCTTTCAAACCATATAAATAATGTATTCTGACATCACAGTTGTGTCAGGCGTCTTGATACATGTCGGTTTGACGGGTCACATGCCTATGTTTCATTAAAAAATACGTGAGAACTTTCACTTTTTCCATAACTTCTTACATATTCATTTTACAACTTGGAAAAAAGGTCGTGGTAGGTCAGTTCAATGCGGACAAAGTTGCATGAACACTTTTTTTTGAAATTTGAAATTGCACATTTTGTTAAATAACTCAATCAAATA
>JBCAUI010104654.1:0-18988 GCA_038406195.1 Haplosyllis anthogorgicola
TCTGGTGTAAGTCAATCCTGATGATGATGATGGGGGTGTCTGGTGAAAGTCAATCCTGATGATGATGGGTGGGGGTGGGGGGGGGTCTTGCACTTGCAAACTTTCAACACTGCATGACTACGAACTACTAGTTGAATACTATATGCCGTTGCATGTAATGCAACGGCTTAATTAGTGAAATGGCAATGAGTACCATGGTTAATTTTGGTCGAAATGATACTGTTCTGGTATCCAGCCCTACGCACGACTGTAAACCACTCAGTACTCCGCTCATGAGCTGATGACATTGTCTGTGTAAACTTGCACCAACTGAAAGGTAAAACGAGAAGCACTCAGACTGATGAAAGATAGTGTACTTTCCCAGTTGTACATCTTCATTCCGTACTGCTTGTTTTCCGCATATATTCCACCGTACAATAATGAAGATTGTGCATATATGAATATGCAGATTATCCGCAGACGCATCTACTAAAATGCGAACATGTGCGTTTTTCTTCATAACCGACTGTTACAATTACTTTGCAAGATGCAAATGTTGTACAATGGTAATTAAATAGATATTGTCATAGTGAAGAGTTGGATGTAAAATATAGGCGTGCAGCAAAGCAGGGAAATCTAGTGAAACAAAGTAGCATTTTCCAGACGAAATTATTGAACACTGTAATTCAGGTGATCTTAACTGGGATGTTACTCTGTCATCACTTGCCTCGTATCAGCAACATTACCTCAACTTCTGAAAGCTCCTCCAAATTGTTGCTTTTGACCCTATTCTCATTATTCCATGTAAAACCTCAACTCGAATGATAACCCTGTAAGAGGATTTATGATTCAGGCGAGGAATGGAACACTGTTGAAGTAAGTGTTGAAGCAGTGAATGGGTGGGTTTGCGGGAATCTGAACCCAACATAAAACAGGACACAGGATTTTGCTTGACTTCAGAAATAAGATAATTTTTTGCCAATTACCGTACTGTGAAAAGCATTAAAATATAGTGTTGTGATGCAATGCACTGAAAAATTGCAATACCTTTCATTCATGTGACAATATGTGAATTTTACTTCGTACAAAATAAAATTTTATGTCAGATAATTGCCATCGTCATTGGAAGAAATGACTTCCTCCGCATTTTGAAAGATACTCATAAGTCGTAATCGAGCTGTCAAAATTCAAATAACAGTATGCAGATCTGTCTGACCATTGTTTCAGTCATCTAAGACTCTTCAGGATTCTTCAGGAGAGAATCAGTACATGAATGGATACCAGAAAACAGATGATAGGGTGGATTTGTGTACGTGTTCGTCAAGCTAAATATTCCTAATGTGCTGCAATTAGATATTAGTTAGGAGGAATGGTATTAGGTTTGTTGTAGATTTATCATAACTATGAACAGCTGAGCTAAACATGAATCATTTGTTGTGACGTTGAGAATGAGCCAAAAAAATGTCAGTACCTTTATTTGAATGCCTTCAGTTGAATACAAGGTTTATGAAGACAGTAATTCTGATCAGCATTATCCAGCAGAAGCACATCAAAAGTAGTTTGCCAATGATATGAAGATTATACCTGACCTTAGTTCACAATTCAGGCCAACGTAAACATGCAGAATTTATACAAGATTTCAATACTTATATGATCCATGAAACAGTTAGAACATAGCAGAGGAAACGAAATAACAAATTGCACCGTGTTAGAGATTTTCAAGGTCTATGAACACAAATGGCTCTTGGAACACAAATGGACAGAAAACCTTATGGAACGCAAACGATCGAGTAACTTACAAGGTCAATCCAAACAAATAACTAAACAGTAATCACAATCAGGTAACAGGTTGAATTGCTTCAAACAATCTAATTCATCCTCATGCTTTCAGCAATGAGGGTCTATGCATCGGACGAAATCTACATTTGTGTTCTGGGCCGCCATTGCAAAAAGTTGACCAGGACCCCTCCCCCCACGGACTGGGGAAAATGCATTTCTGGCCATTTCAGACAATTATAGAAAAGAGTCGGGGGAGGCATGAGGGTCAGTGCTCCTTTTCGGGACACCTTGTTGAAGTTTGTATTGCTATGCATTAGCAATGTTAGCATAAAAACTGCATTAAATTTATTCAGTCCAAAATCCTATCTTGTTCTCACACCTTAGTCAACTGCTAATTTCCATTTTTAATCTTCAGCTCTCGTGTCCTTAACATATACGAGAAGTACATTATGAAATAATTTTGATTTTGTTAGTAATTTTGACAATGTTAATGGTGTCAAATTGAAATAACAAAGCCAGCTCCTGAAATGGATTTCATTTTGCGTCAATGTAATTCCATATTGTGTCTTTGATAACCGCCTATTGTTCTCAAAATGAAGAACCTTAACCAGACATTTCGTCCTCTGAACTGAAGTTTCAAGGAAAATGTTTTTTCCAGTAGCATATATACGAACGCTTCTCTTTGTGCAAAAATGTAAATGATATACCTAAACGAAAGTCTAAACCAAAAACGCAATGGCTAAATAGCGTTATTCCGACAGTCTGCAGTGCTACATTTTTGAAAATCGGGAAAATGTGACTGATAAGATATCATGCAGAATCTCACCTGAGTCATTCTCTTCTCATGCTACCTCAAACGTCTGCGGACAGTTTTGTTTGACTTTTGTGACCACGAACCTTCAGAATATCTGCAAAGCTTGGATTGATAACTCTACTTAGGGTCCTTTGGTCAAACGGTGAGGTTAAGACTCTTCCAATTATCTCTTGTAAATCCGCAGGCAATCTGTCTGGAAAACATACAATGTGTTGGTAATAAGAAGGAAGAATGCTTTTGTCACATACCTTTCTTATGCTTTAGCCTGCTATCACAGTTTGTTGTGGAATAGACAACCAGTGTCAACTATGAAACTATGAAACTACCAATGCTGTTCACGAAACATTCTTAATCCCCATAATGATGCGGAAAAATTATTCTTTTAAGGCTGTATCCCTAATTGACTAGGGGTTGGTAAAGCGTCGTTCCCAGTACAACATGTGACAGAAGCGTTGTATCTTACAGAGTGTTTTCATAACCCTAAACGCTTGTGCAATTATTGCGTTCAGGACGCGTCGAGCTCACATGGACCTGTTTGCATGCTGTATTATCCAAGTGCTAATTTTTGGCACCGAGTAAGAAACAAGCCTTGGTTAATGATTAGTTATTAAAAAGGTTTCTAAAAATGTCCTTAAACTTGCCTTCCTGCTACATGAGGGTAAAAAGGTCGTATTTCAGCTCATTTGTAAGTTGGTAGTGGTCAGAGCAACATGGGTCATTTCTATTGTGGAGAACTTGACTCATGGAGAGACAGAGCAATGACTGAATTTGGCAGTGAAAATGCTTTTATAGCTGCCCTACTGCCCAAAACACTGTGTGGCTGAAACATGTGAGATGCATTATGCTTCAATTACAATCAACATTGGTGATCATTTACAATCAGTGTTGAAAACTGTCATCAGTTGATTGCAATAGCTAATTGAAAAACTAATAAAGATGAGGTACAGCTATAATGAAAACTTGGTCAGAATGCATACTTGTCTGGTGTCAATAAGTGCATCAGACAAGGAATATATATTTTGTCAAACATTTTGTTGGTAAAAATAATGGAACTTCAGCTTTAACTAGCACATTGTTGCCAATGCCTTAACTGCACAAGCATTAAAGATGAGAGAAGCTTTTATCATATCCTTGAATGAAACAGGCAAACCGGTGGTTCAGTATTGGTCACAGGAAATTTATTGGGGATGGTCATCTTTGATTTTGTACATGTCAAATTTTTGACACCAGTTCAGCTGAGTGCATTGAGACAATATGGATTGTACTTAGTCACAATGTAAGTGTCACATTCACAATAGGTCTGAATGCTTTGACTGTGTGACCAGTCAGCTGGAGCCTGTGTCCCTATAAAAGGCAAACTTTGCATATTAATTTATGCATTTCTTCCCCAGTCACAGCACAGAGAAAATCCAGCCTTTTCCACTAGTCCAGCCGTGAATGCCCATGTATAGGTGTGACCTCTTCAGTGGCTAATGCCCAAATGACCAAGCAGTTTCAAATTTCATGACTACACCTATTCTTTCATCTTTAACTCAAGTTAATAATGTAGATGATATACAATTAAATGATACAACGTAAGCATACTACATTGTCTGTATATCAAATTAGTTGAACAAAGCAACACTGATTTTACACCGTTAAAATAAAAATTCACTGCAAATGTGAGCATCATGACGATTTTAGGTTTATTTAATTGACTGCCACTGTTTAAAAATATTTCAACATAATCTCATATAGTAATTAGTTTATTTGAACAGTATGATGTAATTTAATAGTCATTACATTTGGTCAAACTTAAAATGTACTGCGTTCTGTTTCTTGTGTTGCCTAGGCCATGATGATCAGTTTATTTCCTGACTCAAGAATATATAAGAAACAATTCAAATTTATGTTTTTACCTGGTCAACTTTTCTGCAATGTCTGCCCAGAACACAAACCTAGTTTTCCTCCAATACATAGACCCTCATTGCCATTAGGCATGAGGTTCAACGATTTAGACTATGCCCTTACCCTTGCACCCACTAACGGCCAGCATTAAACTCAAACAATGATCGCATCCATTACACATCATCATTACACTAAAAACTAGAAGGAAAATTTCTGTCACATTGTAGATCACCTCCAAATCCAAAAGTAAATACTGATGACTGACCAAAAATCTTCTTTGTTCTCTACTGCATAGTGTATATTTATTCCAAACCATGTAAATTCTATTAATTTGGAATCAATAAAAATTTAGGCAGTGTTAGTAAGTGCTTTCAATGCACAATATGCTCTTTTTGTTCCAAAACTTTACCCAATTTTTTTTATAATTTTTAAGATTTTATGTGTCAATCTTAACTTTAGATTCTATACTCAGGATTCTAAAAATAGCATATAGCTTATCTAATCACATGTCAGAAGCATTAATTATGTTAATGAGGTCCCATCCCATGATGCCTTGCCAGCCAAGGGGTCTGACTGCTGAACAAAGTTGAACATGTTCTACATCATATATATGTGTTCTGTCTCTCTTTGTACTCCCATCCAATGGACGGGCTCCATCTAGTTATACTAAAGATTACAATGTCACATGGCTGACACCCTACCAAACATCTTTTGTCTTCTGTCCTGTGATTTGATAAGGAGGATTTTTCGATAATCAGTATTCTGTTCTGTGATTGGCTATAAATGCCTAATTAACATAATTTATTTGCCAAGGTCATTTGTTTGTTCTTTTTGTTTGGGGATAGATGGGAAGTTTATGAGTGGACATTTGTTTGGGGGTATGAACTTTGTGGGGGCATGTTTTCCCATGGCAAGCATGGTTTCCACCTAATAGATCTAGATAACCACTGATGTTATACTCATTTAGACGATATTTGACAGGCAAATAACATCACGTTTGCTTTTTAAATTAAAATTTTACTATTGAGGAAAACAAGAGAAAATTCTACCCACCCAGCCTCAAAGCCAACAATAGAATGTAATGGTTAAATAAACAGAGAATCAGTACACAGGGTTGTGGGCCTAAGGCACAATAAAAGCTCCTGAAATTCTTATCAATTTAAAAACCTTAAGACCAAAAGAGAGAACAAACGAATTCCGTGCCCGGTCTTTGATGAGCTAGTATTTCAAAACTGATAGGAATTTCAGGAGCTGCTGAAGAGATGTAATGATACCAGAAAACAAAAAAACTCCAGAAAAAACAAGCATTTACAGTTGGTTGAGCATATGTTCAAGGGTTGATGCATCAATAAACTGGTTAATACGCTCGTAAAACAGTTGACATCAAACAACATCAGATGTGGTGAACTAGACAAGGACAAATAAGTCGTCTGACCCAAAATTGAATGTTTCAGTTTCAATTCATGTGCTTGTTCAGTATAGTTGTCTTAATTGGTCTGCTGACACCTTGAAATCGTCTTGAATTGTGACCCGGAAGAGACACGAATGATAAGCATGTGGAGCAAGTGTCACTTACCTGTCAGCAGTACAATTCATATATTATATTCTAACAACATTTAAACATTTAGAATTCTCAGGGAATGTTTGGTTTAATTAATTTATTAATGACTTCGTAAAAAGGAGGTGAACTTTATTACATCAAACAGTTTTTGTAAACATTCTGCATGATTTTGTCAAGAATTGAGAGTTCATTCAGTAAATAGACTTGATGATCTTTTTATAAATATATATTTTATTCCTTTTTCAGACTTTGATACCTAATGGATGGGATTGCGTTTCTGAAACAATGGCAGAAGCAAATCCAGAACCTGACACTCCAGAGCAACTATTTGAGCCAGATGTTCCAGATGATCAACCAGAGCAAATATCAGAGCTTCAACCAGCAGATGGATCCAGGCGAACCATTTCAGTCCTTATGATGGTTCCTAGATGGCAGTTCCACAGCCTGGGCATTTCTACAAGTAACCGATCACTGATCAACAAACCTTAGGGTTTTTAATCTCAATAACGCGTATGTCAAAATTACATGGGCTGTTTTGGAGGAAGAAGGCAAAATAAGAGAAGATCAAATAAAAGATGCTGAGAAACATGGAGTTCAGCTCATAGAGAGGAGCAGAGGAGCAAAACAACCTAGAGGCAAGAAAAGGAAGCCAGAAGTTCAATGTATGGGCGAATACCCTGGTGTCCACAATCGCCATGTTGTTTCTGAGAAGCGTTATGACTTTATTATTGGACACATTCCAAACTTTGCTGATGGATGTCTAAACTTGAGAGACATAAGTAGAGAAGTTCACAGAGGTCACAGTCCCAATGTCATCCTAGTTGCGCATGCAATGCCTTGAACGAAGAAGGAGATGTGGATGAAGAATCTCTGACCGGGTGGCTGCAAGAAGCTGACGTGGTCCTTTCAGTTGGTGATAACATCAGCATGAAAATAGAATCACACATAAATTTTATGGATCTTGAGGATGAGGGCACAATACATCATAACCTTTACTTGCCTGGAGTTCCAATTGACTTTTTGAACATCAAACAGAGAGCTAAAGAAGGTCTTCTAAAGGGTGAGCAAAATATTCTTCTTGTGGTAGCTGAAAGGGGGCATACTGATGCCACAGGACTTAACTTTGAATTAGTTGTAGTTTCTAGGGCAAAAGTATCCCAGAACATTTTGGCCAACGAGGGATCAGATCTTGCCAGACAACTTAGCTTTAGTCTTAGAATGATTGCCTTCAACGAGGATGAAAAATTGTTCTGGGACCAGACATTTGAAGCCATCAAGAAAGAACATGGATTGGAAAGCAGAACTCTTCATTTTAAGTTTCATGTCCCTTCCAATCTTGGTAAGTTGATGCTCACCTCAGAACAGCATCACTCCTGATCGTACCCTTAAACGCAGACTCAGCCATGTTTGGAACTGACGCTTTGGTTGCCATGGCAGCTGGTATCCCAGTCCTTGTTTCCAGAAACTCTGGCATTGCTTCGTTTCTACAAAACAAGAGTTTATCAGAGTCTATAATTTGGGACAACCAGGGCTTCGATAATGCCGTGGAAGAGTGGAAAAAAGTGATGGTTTACACGCTAACAAACCCTGAGAAATCCCAGAACAGATCGAGAGAACTGCGGAAGATGTTGCTTCTGGACACAAAGATCGCTTCTACTCATCTCGACTTTGTCAAGATCATAACGGATGAGACTTTTTCGTTTGTTTGTCTTTGATTGGCGGGAAAGTATGACGATAGAACTTCTAGAGTCGTAAGGACAGGGATAATAAAATTCCGGTAATGTTGTAATGATAAACTTTCACCCTGCATTTCCAGAATTTGTATTGTTGGTATTATAAAATGGAAATAAACAGACAGTTGAAGTTTAAAGAAAACAAAATCCTTTTTCGATGAAAAATCGGCGCGCTACGTTGTTCCTATGATAGCAAGGAATTGGATCTACTAGAAGAACCACACGCTTTGGAGTTCAAAAAAAAAATTCCGCACTGCATTGCATTTTACTGTAATGTAACTGTTTCAGAGTCATTATGTATTGAACTGGTGGTAGAGGTGGAAGCTGAGCATATTTCCCAGGAAAACATCGCTACAGCTATCAGATTCGCAGTGGAGGTTGCTGATGACCCAACAGATGCCAAAAAGTGTGTTGTCGCATTCATCAAGAAACTAGTGGAGAAAGGCTGGCTCGCTAACTACTCGAGTACTGCTGCTGCACAACTATTGCAGGAAGTGCATGCAATGTTGATGGACACAAACTGGAAGTTATCGAAGGTTAGAAGCGGAAGTGTAGTCTTCACACTCTTCTGTCCGACCAGAGAATCTTCTTTGCAACTGCAGGATGAAAGTTGGATGGAGATATTCGGAGACAAAATGCGAAAACTGTTGAGGTTACTAGGTGAGGAATTTGACATTCCTTTTTACTGAGTAAAAATGAGAATTTGGAACAATAAAATTAAAGAGAGTTTGCGCTCCTAAATATTTCAAGTTTAAGATATACTGTAAATTGGAAAATGACATTATCGTTTGAAAACGCTCTTCTTGATTGTTGATTTGCCTTGACCATCTAAAATTTTCTCCCAGTACATTATCCCTTTCTGTTTACTTTTGCAGGAGTTCGGGCTAAAATAAAGGTGATACCACCGGAAGTTCCTTCTGGCCACAGGGAAATAGAGCTGTTACCATGGCTACGCCAACTTACGTTGCGCAAGACCACAGAATTGGAAGTAGAAGAGGGGTCAGAGGGCTACGAAACCATGACGACGCCTTCTGACAGGATGTCTGAAGTAAGAAATGATACTTTTTCGATTGAAGAGACATCAAAATAACGAAAGGAATAAAATAGTCGGTTTCGATCATTTTGAAAAACTTTGGAGACAAAATTCCTTGCCATAACTTGTCATATGCTCAATTAGTTTTCTTGTTGTTTTTTTTGTTTACATGCTGATATGCTTAAATATGTTTCAACTCATAATTTCAAACTCATTTCATTTTGTGAACTACGAAGTTTTGAACTACTTCTTTCGCTGTTCAAAACCACCTGTTGTTCTCTTTAAAGAGGATTTGCTAACCTCAGATTTACCGAATGTTTTATCTCTAATGTTAGAAACTCACTGGAGACATGAAAGTCCAGAAATGGCTGTTGGAACAACAGGAGCAGCTTCAGAGCGGGATGAGAACGGACAACAGACACTAAGACTTGTGGACTTGTGGACAGATGGAACGTGGAACACATCAAGTACATCAAATACTTCTCCGTCTCCGCTTCCGGGGTCCTTGGAGTCGCATCCCAGCCTTCACTGTCGATCCTCAACCCGCAGGCGGATAAACGTCCTCGCCTGTTGTCCCGCGACAAGGTCCTCTGGGACACCAGCTTCGTCAGGGTCGCAGGTACTGGCAAATAAATTATAGCACTGGAAGAACCAAGATTTCCGGTACCGGGTGAGGCGGGCAGCCAACCATATTTTCACCCAAATTTGGCAATAACTGCATAAAAAGGAAAAAGACTCGGCCATAGGGGAGGGGGGCATTTGGGCGGGTGGGGAGGGGGGATAAATTCTATGATGGTGTAATCAAAGATATAGAATTGTTCAAAAAGAAAAAATGAACTACTTTAAGTTGAAACAGAAGATTTCTGTTTTCTGTTTCATATGTTTACATTTTCAGCACTTTTGTTGCAAATTTTGTTACCAGTTTAAAAACTAAAACCATACCATACTCATTAAAAACTATTTTTCCATAAATCGTATTCTCTTCTGCAGGCCAGGAGTATCTTGCAGCCACCTGCACTACAGACAGGAGCATATACCTGTGGAACATTGAAACCGGGAAGTCAAGGGTCGTGTACCGACTGCATTGGCGGATCTAGGGCATCTTCCTAAAAGCGAAGAACTCGTTGTTGATTTTAACCTTGTGTCACTCCTTGTCGCAAATTTATTGTTTCATTCATGGCATACCTGTGTTGTACTGCAGATGGCAGACATATAAAGAGTAGATCGGGGAGGAGTGTTACCTGCTGAGTATCGGCACAGACGGAGATTCCACCGTGTTTGCGGTGGATCAACATCAACACAAGCTACACCTGTTCTCAGTGAAGGACAGAACTGTCATCAGATCCATCGGACTCAAGCAGAAGAGCCTCGTCTACCCGTTCTGCGTGGACGTGCAGAATGAGTACGTTTATGTGGGACATCTGGACAAAAGATGGGGCAAGCATTTGATTAGCAAATTCGTAATGAGCATTAAATAATGATATTGAAGCAGTGCATTGGGGTTCCTGGAGTGGTACCCCTTCTTCAGCAGAAAGTTTCATTATTTTCTGATTCAATTTTTGTTAATATTTTGTAAGGACAGCGTATCGCCGCCGTGTATTCTTTGGCCCTCGCAGCCCTGCCTACGCAATGCTTGATTGCTGTCTACTGCTTGCTTGCTGGCACCGGTTTGCCCTTAAGGGTTGCAAACCGGGTATTTACGTGTAAGGTGGGGAAAAGGACGGGAAGCTTATCCTTATGCTGCTCCGTATTTATCTCTGGCAGTTTGACCAATTTGTGCAAAACGTTTAATGGGGCCTACCATCCAGGAGAAAACTTGGATCCGTCATAGAAAATTTATTTCACATTGAGAACAAAAGTTAACTAAGACGGTTTCTCTCTCCAAAGGAGCCTTGTGTTTGTTGTTGTGGTGAAAATGTTAAACTGTCAATCTAGTGCTTATGCAGCTAAACGTTTAATGCCATCATGCTGTATATTTGTGCTATCCTCACGGTAGCAGCTTCTAGCCCGAGTCTGGCTAGCGTTGGGGTAGTTTTCATGTATAAATTCTAATTAGAGTTAACCCTAGAAATGGGTCATAAAATCCGAATTAGACCAGTACAGTACACGGAAGTTTAACAATAGCGCATCAAAAGCACAGTGTGAAATTCTTTCGTTCTCTCCTTTGTTCTCTTCGTTTCCAAGATGATACTGTGTACTGAGCCATTTGGCCAATAATTCGGGATAAAATTTGGTGGATTTTCATACATGCTTCAGTACACGGAATTCGTATCAGGAGTTTAACAATAGCGCATCAAAAGCACAGCGTGAAATTCTATCGTTCTCTCCTATGTTATCTTCGCATCGAAACTGATACGATTTCTGTGTACTGCGCGAACTGTACCACAGATTTTAACTAATTTCTATAATAAAAAAGGAATAACAGAAGGAACTTGACTTTCTTTTATTATCTACACATTGTTCAACGCATTTCCATCCAGCAAGATGCAGACCTTTGTTCATTGTAATGAAAAAAATCTGATACGGAGTTCTCTCATCAGAGTAAACCAAACCTAGGCGGAATATCGTGAATGACCTTGATTTGAATCTACAGGTTTTAAAATACAGTTTACTATTAACCACTAAAATTCCGTCAAGGGCAATAGAGAACACCCAGTGTATTTGTTTTCGAAGGATCGCGGTCCTAATATCTGTCGCAGAATCGCCATTCATGCCCTCTGGAACATGGAAGTTTTGTAACGACTCCTCAGGAACACGTTAATCTTGTGGTTTGCATGTACATATTTTTACAATAGCGTTAATTCCATCAGAGATACAAAATATGCACTGGATTTATAGCCCGCCAGGTGTTGCACCCTCACCCTTGAAAAATAGGGGTCCGTTAGCTTACAGGGAAGGCCAACATGCATCATGATAATCACCCGGTGATGGAAGAACGTCTGTATTGCAATGAAAGATTGCTTACTCGGAGAATCGCGATGAAAATATTGTTTTTCATAACAAATTTTACATTGTGTGAGTTTTTGAGACAGCTACTAGACATAAGATTGGTGGTACTACAGTGTGCGGTTTCTTCGACATAATTTATACTACCAAGTCACGAACAAAGGAATCCTTGAGGGTTAAGGTTAGATAAATGGAAATGCCTGTGACTCCCTGAAGTGACTTAATTATGCACATTACGTGAAATTATTTCCACGTTTGGCTCTTTTGTAGATTGTACATTGCATACCGTTACAAAACACCCAATATATTTGTCACTCTATGGGAATTTCGCAGTAGAAGGTGCCGCCCTCTATGCGTGCCCCATAGGCCATCAATGGGGATTCTCGATTTGCGACAGATATTAGGACCGCGCTCCTTCAAAAACAAATACATAGGGTGTTCTCTATTGAGGCGCACAAAATTCTACAAGTAGTTTGATTGTGAATCTTCAGTATTTTTAAGGGCAATCGAAACTGTTTTTAAAAATATGTTCCAGATTTAGAGAAGTGAACTTTATCATCAAATTTATGTCTTCAAAAAGATTTAGATCAATACTGTACTACCTGTACTCTTCCTGTAAGGACCTTCGCCCCATGCATTTGATCATGCACACATCGCAGAATGAGGGTAATAAATTTCTATCGTGTTGACCCAGATATCCGCTCAACTGGTGCGATGCTTCTGCTTTATGGTTTTGTTCGATAAAATAAATGCATAGGTTAGTACAACTTAAACTGTAACAGTTTGTTACTGTTTTGTAAAATAGGCTAACTAAACCTTTTTCTTTGTAGTCAAGTTGAGGGACCACAGTTTATCACACTGTTCAACTAGACAAGATATGTTTTAATCTTCTAGAAACAAGGTTGGTATCTTGATGTTGAAATTGTAAAATCGTCTTCCTGAAGTTGATAACACCAAATTTGATTGTTTTCCAGGGATCCAGAAGAATTGTTAACAATTTTTATTTTTCATATTATAACCTATTAACTTGTTCAATACTCAAAAAAATCATGTGTGTTAAAGGACTAGACTTCGGTCATAGTTACCACCGAGAGCGCTGCAGTCTACAGGCTGCAGTTAGAGTTAACACCAGGGGTGCTGTAGGCTTCCTGCCTCACACCTGTGGCTGCAGTCATGTGACAGTCTACAGACTATCCTATTGGTTAATTAGCATCAGCATCATAAGTATCTTTGGTAGCCATCTTTATTCAGTTCTAATTGCACCTCTAATTGAGACTACATGTATTTCGAACCAGAGTTAATAAATCTATCAAAAGACTAAAGACTGTCGTTCTAGTTTTTTACAATGTGAACAACTGACAAGTGTTTTTCGTTATTCAAATGATTGCATCTTTCTGTCGTAATACTTAATGTGACTTTTAGTGATATCAGTTGATATGACCTCCCCGTGACAGAGATGAATCTCCTTGTGTTATCTATGTCTACAAAGTGACATACATTTAATTATTTTAGATCAACGTAAAATGGCAGAAGCAGACCCACATGTCATACCACAGATTCAGGTAGGCATGCAACCAACAATCCAGGAATCACAGAAGACCATTTCCCTCCTCAAGCTGGCAACGAACTGGACGTTTGACACTTACGGAATATCAACTGTTACAAGGTCTCTGGTCAACAATTTACGACTAATTGACCCAGATACTAAGGCCATTAAGATCACAATGTGCTGTGTTGGAGGAAGAAGGGAAGATTGAAGAAAATCAACTGAGAGATGCTGAAAAACATGGAGTTCGGCTCAGCGGGGCAAAACAACCAAGGGGAAAGAAAACAAAACCAGAGATCAAATGGCTTAATGAGGATGTGATCAAGTATTATCATCATCTGATTACTGATGACAAATACGACTTTATCATTGGTCATATCCCTCACTTTGCTGATGGATGTCTTAATTTGACAGATTTAAGCAAAGAACTTCATAAAGGTCACAGTCCCAAGGTCATAATGGTGGCTCATGCCCTGCCCTTAACAGAAGAGGGAGATATTGATGAAGAAGGCCTAGTAGGATGGCTTGATGAAGCTGATTTAATTCTATCGGTAGGAGACAATATGAGGATGAAAATAGAAACTTATAAAAGAGCCCATGATATTCCAATTGAAAACAAACTTTACTTGCCAGGATTTCCTCTTGACTTCTTTAGAATTAGACAAACTGAAAAAGGTGGTCCATTATTTGGCGAACAAAACATCCTGTTGATGGCCGCTCACAATGAAACTTCTTCCGCTAAAGGACTAGATTTTGAGTTGGCCATGTTATCATCAGCAATGGCATCTGCACAAATCTTATCTCATGAAGGAGCAAATCTTTCCAAACAGCTTGGTTTCAATCTGAGTTTGATCGCTGCTAGAGATGAGGAAAAGGCTGCGTGGGAAAAGATCTTCGAACAAATGAAGGTGAAACATAAAATAGTAGAGAGTTCACTAACACTTAGATTCCATGCAAATCAAGGGCTTGAAAAACTAATGTCACACATGAGGACAGCCAGTGTTCTACCATTTACTTTGAAGTCTCATTCTCCAAGATTTGGAGTCGAGGCTCTGGTTGCCATGGCGGCTGGAGTACCAGTCCTGGTTTCCAGAAATTCTGGCATAGCATCTTTTCTGCAGAGTATAGGTGAAACAGAACCCATAGTTTGGGACAGCAAAGGCATTCTAAAAGACAGAGAGGTGTGGAAACAAAGGCTAATGAAATTATTCACGAATACAGAAAAGGCACAAAGCGCAGCGGCAGAGTTGCGGAAAGTTCTACTTCTTGGTGCTAGGATTCCTTCTACACATCTCAATTTTATGAAATATGTGACTGGTAACTACATTTAAAGTCTTAAACCTATCAAATTGCAAAGCAGAAGTCATGCACTGTGAGAAGCCTTTAATTGTTCGCTTCTCGTCTCATCAGTGCAAAAGTGAGATGTGATAGATCAGGTCTACACTTGAATTGGTAAACCTTTGGTAGATAATTAATAGAAAATCAAGATAAAGATAGTGATATATGATTGATTTATTGCTTGTCAAAATTCAACAGAAATGCACGTTTGCGAAATAACAAAAATCCAGGCTGTCAGTAGAACATATGCGTTCTGCATGTAACCTAGTGTTCTGCATTCCATTCTCTCAAGTTTTCAGCTTGTTGTGGGCATTTTCTGACACGTGCATTTATTGTGACCATTGTGGTGTTTTCCCTTTAATATTTGTTTCCTTTTTATTCCAGATTCCATGAGAACCCAGCTGGTAATAGATCTAGGTTGTGGACCCATATCTACGGAGACCGTCCAGGCTGCTATCAGGTTTGGGGTAGAAATTGAAAACCCAAATGATCCCGTGAGCACTCAGACCTATGTAGTTGCTTACTTCCGTCATCTGGTTTGTCAGCGAGAAAAGCTGGGTCAAGGTTTACTAGCTGATCACATAAGGCCTGCTGTGGCGGAAATGTGGCAGGAAGTGCTCTCTTATTTGGAGGAGAGAGAAAGGAGGGTATTGGGTGTAGGAGCCGGAAGTTTACTCTTCACGCTATTCTGCCCAACAGTGGAAGCGACTCTGCAACTCCAAGATGAAATCTGGAGGGACAAGCTCAAAAAATCACAGCAGAAATTGCTCAAAACTTTGGGTAATGTAATATTATTTACAGGACAAATATTATCTCAGCAAAGTGTATTTAAGAATGTCTCGTAAACCAGTCACTAAAGTTTCTTTCTGGGAATGTTTGGGAATGAAAAAATCCCACACTGTTCTTCTTTGGTGCATTACAGCACAGCGTAAAACTGGAAGGATTTTCATCCTGTGAATAGTTGTAAAATATATTTCGCATAATTTCAGAGTTACCTTTAACCAATTCCATATAGCCTATTCGAACTTACACCTTGTAGGAGTTGAAGAAAATATAACTGTACGACCATCAGAAGTCTCTCAAGCTATCACAGACCACGATATGCTGCTTACCTTACCAGAACTGAAGTTATCTCGGAGCATTGAGTCAGGCGGAAAATCTATTGGATATGAAACTATGACATCCGGATCTGAATTCCTGTCTGGAGTGAGTACCGATTAAAAGTAGTCAAAATTGTAACCCTCTAGTTTTGTCATTCTAAGACAGTTGAAGAACTCATGAGACCCTTTCCTGAAAACGTTCCATTTGGTTATTTACAAAAGAAAATATATTAACTTTGGAGCAATAGCGTTTCAGCCTGTGCGTCTCTTCACGTAAAAAGCAAAACGTGGAATTGATTCGAAAGTCTTAAAAATTGATAAAATTTCCCTTAACTAAAACTTAAAATCTTAAAATGAGGTACCGCCCCAAATAAATGTCTAGGGCAATATTTTACGTGGCGCGCTCTTGCATCCTTTGACCGAATTCTCCCAGAAGCCCTTAAAGAAATCAATCACAAGAAAACTCGGTCTAAAATTTGAACGTTAAACAAAAGACAGCCGAGTGACTATTCAGGCAATAATTCTACTGCAGATGGAAAGGAAGGTTGAAGACTGGTTGTTCCTTGGACACGAGGAAGAAGACCATGCCCTAACACTCGTCAAACACTGGCATCTGGGCCACATACAAACCACAAGCAGAGTCTATCTAGGCTACAGGTTCGCGGTATCAGAATCAGAAGTCCTGGGAATCAGCTGTATTGAGAAGCCTTCTCTCTCGACAATCCTCCCAGATGTGGATGAAGGTCCTCTTGTTTTGTCAGGAGACTATTCGTACAGATCGACGGAATTCGTCAAGATTGATGGAGTGGAATACCTCGTGGCAACTTGCAACAACGACAGCAGTATTCATCTCTGGAACGTTGAAAACTGCAGTTCAAGGGTTGTATACCAGCTCAATTCGCCTCCACCTACAGCGATGAATCTGTGTTCAATCGACAATAGGACAATCGCCTGTTCCACATTAGATCGCTCTATCGACGGTTGTTACAACTGTTACATCCTTAAAGTCGGCCCGGACCAGTTCACCCTCAGCAGTACCTTACGATTAAGCACTGATGTTGAAGACATTTATGACATAGCGTACATGAAAACCCCTGATGGTACCCCTTGCCTACTTCTTTGCTGCCCTATTGATGGCCTGGTCATCGCCGTTGAAATGGTTGGTTGTAGCATCAGGTGACAAACTGGGGAGGCTCTGATGGGAGAAAACTGTCGTCCATGGGGCATGTGCACGGATGGGGACAACACGGTTTACGTCACAGACCGATTCCAGGATAAGCTGCATCTGCTCTCCGTTAACGACGGATCTGTACTGAGATCCATCAGTCTGTTCCAGTACGGTATTGTTGTTCCCTTCTCTGTGCGCGTGCGCGGAGAACACGTCTACGTGGGACATAAGAAGCAGTATTCCATCAGCAAGTTCACAACTGGACCACTGCATGACTTGTGATCATACACACAGAGACAATGGAGGTTTGTCTTGTTATTTCACCCGCTGAGTTTGGCAAATAAAATGACGGAATTCCTCCAAATAAATTGAACGTGTTAGATGTCATCTAATTAGTTAGAAACATACTGTTAGAAATTGAAATGAATGATCTACTCAGGATATAATTTCAATAATAAAATATAATTGAAATTTTATTTTCTGTATATTAAATGTACAATCCTTATTGTCGTGAGAGATTCTAAGGTATTTCAATGAAGATTTATGTCAGGTATGCATGTATAAATGGTATCAAGAAAAATAGTTGTTTGAGGACAAATTTCATGATCTGATGTTTATGATTGCCCCTTGTCTTCCATAAGTCTAAAAATTACATTCATGAAAAATTTCCCACTTTCTCAGGTAGCAAATATGTCAACAAGGTAAATTATTGATGCTACGAAGATGAACAAATAATCAGAACTTTATCAATTGTTTAGACGACAATTGTAACTGGTTCAAGATTCTTCTGTCACAATTTGATTGTCTCCATGACAAATATTATCACCACAACAAAACTAATGATGCTCAGTAAGTAAATAAACAAACATCACTTGTCAAGAATTGTAATTGGTTCAAGACTCTTCTGAGGTGTTGTCTTCCTCAAAAATTGACATGATAAATCAATTTATTTTCAGTTTGTTAGATAAGTAAATGTTAAGGATACCTGGCAGCTTGCAATTACAATGTATAAAAATGAAAATATTAGCCAGAAAACATTACTGTGATATTCAGAAGAACATAAGCAAGCCGTGGAATTCCATTGCTCTAAAATATACAGAATCTTTCTTCCACACCTAGAAAAGTATTGCAGCCACTTCTGAGTAGAAGTAATTCATCAGAACACAAAATATTCATCAGATAAATTGCCTGTCTACTGCTACACCCCAAATCGTATTGGATATGTTAGAAAGTAAAGTAAAGAAAGTAAAGTCCAATTTCTTACTTATTTTCAAAATATTTCACTACGTGACGGTATTCATGACTGCATCATTTGTATTGCAGTGCAGATCACTCAACAAATTATATATAACACATAACATGAAACATTAATTACTAAATAATAATTACTAAAGAATAATAACATGTCGTATACAACATAATTACCACTCAATGCGATAAAGTATTGATTTAATTTCCGTCATGTGGGAAAACATTTGAATATCAAATGTACTGCGTGTATCCTTAAAGCTTCAAGGCCAAAAACCGGGAAAAACCTTTCGTGTTCATCTGGCGGTGACCATTTAAAGCAATGGCAAAATAATTCATACCTATAACTAAATCTAGGAGAGAATAAAGTTATAAAGTTTGGTAAGTTTGTCATAAAAATGTCCCCTTTCTAGTTCTAATCAGCTCAATATGGTAAAAGAATTACTGAATGTCTCAAGCGAAGAAGTTTTTTTGTATAAACATTGCAGAGGCCGAGCCAGAGACGGGTCTTGAACCAAATGGTTCTGAAAGGCAACTCTCTGTGCTTCTACTGGACGTGAAATGGCAGCTTGATACGTATGGAATATCAACTGTCACAAAGTCCCTCGTCAACAACCTGAGACTCGTGGATCCTGATGCTGAATCCATAAAAATAACGCACAAAACATGCAGTTATAAAATTGTATCGTTGTAGTTTTAGATAATGCAGGTGGCACTATCTACTGTCCGTATTGGTGCTATTTTCATTTAAGGGATTAAATGTTGATGACCTTATGCAATTGGCTCTTTAGCTCAGTCAGTAGAGCATCTTACCCTTAACTGGCAGGCACACTGGGCATAGGTTCAAATCCCACCT
>JBCAUI010104765.1:0-18987 GCA_038406195.1 Haplosyllis anthogorgicola
TTTAACACATTTTGAATCTCAACATCAAACGATGTAACTGTAACTGTAACCCTTATTTTTGCCCAAGTGCATGAAAAGAAGAAAATCGGCCGGCCGATATTTGGCTGATTTGTTTAAATCGGTCGCCGATTTTATAATAATTTACAGGCTGGGTGCCCCCCTCCCCATACGGGAAATCCTGGATCTGCCCCAGGCCTGGATCGGCCGCGGCCGATATGAGCCTCCATCACCTTGATTGGCCGCGGCCGATATGAGCCTCCACGGCCATGGCCCATATGAGCCTTCACGGCCGATATGAACCTCTATCGGCCGGTCAATATAAGCCTCCACTGCCACGGCTCGTATGAGCCTCCACGGCCGATATGAGCCTCCACAGCCACGGCCCGTATGAGCCTCCAAGGCCGATATGAGCCTCCACGGCTGCGGCCCATATGAGCCTCCACGGCTGCAGCCCGTATGAGCCTCCACGGCCGCGGCCCATATGAGCCTCCATGGCCGCGGCCCGTATGAGCCTCCACGGCCGATATGAACCTCTATCGGCCGGCCGATATGAGCCAAATATCAGCTGGCTGATTTTACACAAATGAGCCAAATATCGGCCGGCCAATTTTGTTTAAAATCAGCGGGGGGTGCCCAGCCTGTACGGGGAGGGGGGGTGCATCTCCTGCACCTGCACCTGCACCCAACACTGTACAATACAAATGAATGTAATGGCTCTGGTACTGTTACTGGTTAAAGATATGAGCCAAATATTGGCCGGCCAATTTTACACAAATCAGCCAAATATTGGCCGGATGATTTTCTTCTTTTTCATGCAAGTACCATTGATGTAAAGGAAGCCACTAAAAAGGATTCTTTGATGTTGAGATTACAGAGATTAGACTTTAAATGTGTTAAATACAGTACAAACATCGGCCGGGCATCACCTGTGATAAGAAATATCGATTAAGGGCATTTCTATTGTGTTGGAAATATCGATATAAGTGGGGAAATCGATATAGGAATATCGATATAAGCGGAACAATTAACATTGGGGTCAATGGAAGAAATTTGGCGCAGAAAAAAATATCGATATAAGCGGGATATCGATACAAGCGATATCGATATAAGCGGGGAGGAGTGTAGCTATCAAGTTTACATAGAAGTGTACTGAATTTGGCAGTTTTTTATACTGAGAAGGCAAGCCACAGTAAAAAACAGATTCGTAGTTTGTTTAGTGAAAATAATATTTTGATAGTGCAGTATTTAGGTAAGAGATATATGAGTGAACTGACCCTTGTATTTGGTCTGAGATGATCTGTAATGATTGTTTATGGTTTGTTGTGAACCAGATTTCATTGATACGTCAGCACATCCAGTGATCGTAAGAGTTCATTTTTGGTACATCGTAAGAATTTACTCTTCATTTCTGAGTCATTTCTTCCTCGAATTCGAATTGATAAATAAGCGATCGAAAAATGAAGATTACTCTCGGTTCCGAGTTTAGAAATTATGCAATGTGCAGAATCTTCAAATAAGTGCGACGTAGAATTTATTAGAAGCACTAAACAATTGATCCTACAATGTGATCGGGCATTGTGAAGCTACAGATTTGGTGATAGATTCCACATATCAGTCACAGTGTTGATGCCAGTTTTGATTCCAGGTGGGAGAGCTATTCGCATAGTGAGATAGTCTTGATCAGATTGAACATTCGACTTGGTTTACACGGTGACATCGGCGGGAAAGAGGTGCTACAACTGGCAACCATAGTACGTAATACCACTGACAAACCACAACATGAGTAGATGGAACAATTCTGTTGATTATGTCGTATATCAACGAATAAAAGATCCGAGAGGAATAAAAGAAAAACTTCTCGTTTGTTCATCCATCAATATGCATCTGCTTTACGTGGTGAACCCTAAAACCTTGCAGGCCTATTTCTTCTTGGAGACAAAACTGGAATAGATCGAATCGCAGAACGTCCAGAAACACTTTTACACTGAATTGTCCGAAACGGTCAGGTCGGGATTTCGCTGGTATTCATTAGGCCTTTTTTTTTTAATCATTTGGATTACATTGCACTTTCAGGATTTTCAAAGTGCGGCGATCGGAAAAAAAAAAATTGAACTTGGTCCCAAGAAAGCCAAACTGTTTATAAATATCGATAAAATATTTAATATTTCTCAATCGTCTCCTGACGGAACTCGTTACGATGCAAAAATCTTGCCATGCGCATCATGTTTCAACCTCAAATGAGTTTTTTTTTTTTTTTTGAAATCCCGATTTCAAAGTGCGGCGGGAAATATAATCCAAACAATTAAATAAAAAAAGCCTTAGCCTTCTGTAAAAGCCGCCGGTTAAATACAATCTGAATTTGCTGGGATCCTCCCCTAGATCATCTCCGAACTGTGAGCTCTGCAATGCTAGGGCAGGTTTAATACATTCACAAACCCCTTCCAGTCGCGCATGTGCGGAAAAACATGAAAAATCTTGGGTGTCTAGTGATCGGCCATATTCTTGTTAATTTAATAGCGGCCAATTGAGATGAACCAGGGACACTAGTCTAGTGGTCACTGCCATTTGTGTTGGGAAAACGTATACTACAACTTGACAATCACCCCCAACACCATGACAACTACCCAATGCCATAACAAGATAAACAATAGACAGCCCTGGTCAGAAGAAAATTCAGATTGTATTTAACCAGCGCCTTTATAGAAGCCGGCCTACCAGCAAAATCTTGTTATGGCGTTGGGTGGTTGTCATGATGTTGGGGGTTGTTGTCAAGTTGTAGTATACGTTTTCCCACCACAAATGGCAGTGACCACTAGACTAGTGTCCCTGGTTCATCTCAATTGGCTGCTATTAAATCTAACCAGAATATGGCTGGTCTACATGACACCCAAGATTTTTCAACTTTTTCCACACATGTGCAACATATTTAGACCAGAAGTGATTTGCAAACGTAATTAACCAACCCTAGCATCGGAGAGCTCCAAGTTCGTAGATAATCTAGAGGAGAACGAAGTAATACCAATCAAGGTCAGGATGGCTTCATTTCAGTTCAGACAATTGCACACCGTCTTAGCACACTTACCCTAAACCACTATTGGACATCAAGACTACACATTTTACACTCGTATGCACTTGTAAAAATTATTTCACCGTGACGTAAAATTTTAAATCGGCAGTCATATTTGTTCATTCTCTCTGCCTTACTCGTGAATGTAGAGTTCATAATACTGACTCCATATTTGGCAGATTTATTTACCTATATACCCTCCTTACTGCTTGTAAGTTCTGGTCTACGTGGGCTCATTTTCTTATCTTTCAACATCTACAAAGAATTTTGAACTGTACATGTTCATCAAGTAGACAGGTAACCTCTCCTAAATTAGGTTTGCTCAACAATTTGACAACGGTATGTTTGTGTTTGTTACACAGCTTCTGTTTTATATGTTATTACGTTGAAGGTGTCAGTGATTGGATACCCGGTTTCTGCGATTTGAAGTTTATTAGATTTACCATTATCTTATAACTGCAATAGACAATGGGTGGATATTGTAATGCTGAATTCGAAGTTTGGGTGCGTGAGGTAACTTCTAACAGTTTTTGACATGAAAAGAGTTACTGTTGAATGTAATGGACATGTTTTGTTATTTTTGAAAAATAACATTTATTGATAGATTTGTTGCATTAAATATTTGAGTTGTGGTCTTATTTTTCTGGTATTATTCACGCTTGGAATTTCGAATTTTCTACTGTATGATGAATGTCATGAGGTGGACTTGTGATAAATGGAAAGAACCAAAATATTGACAAGCGGTTATCAGAAGCGAGTTATCTAGTGTACAGTAGTAGACTCTGGTACTCATGCACGATAACTCACAAAGGTCAATTCTAGCATCACAAACTCGGATATTATTAGCCCTGCATACCGGTAGTGACTCAATAACTACAACATTCGTTATAACAATTCCTGACAAAACTCATGGGTTAACACAAATGAAGGATTGAGGCATCTTGGAAAAAGGAATAGTGATTAATAACCTGGGCAGCCTTTGGGTTGCGTGTCTGTCAAACGGGTACCCCATGTTCACTGCCAACAGCAACCCTGCTTCTCTTTCCTGCTAATCACACTTCCTACCCATGTTAGCCTATTGAAAGTGTCTTTGCAAAAGTTGTGCCACCTTATCAAAATCGACTCAGTTTTTGTGACAGCAACGGGATGACATTCATTTTCCCCTGCCTCCTAATAAGGTAGCGACACTCGCTTAAAATATAATATACTAGGAGAGATGTATTTTTAGTAAATGTACTTCACAATAATATACCCAGCAGAGAGCTTACACAGCCACGAGGTAACCGTCTGTGACCCATATCACATACACGTACATTGGTGAGACGAAGCTTTGTCTTCTACCTGAAGCCAATCCCAATTTTACACGCTATATTATGACGCTCAGGGCATGTCTAACATCTTGACCCAAAGCTGTGCCACACATCCGTGAGTAACTGGTCAGTTGATCGGAAAGCAAAGATTCAAAAGATTGAATTGTCTTTGGTCCAATAGTACGCTGTCTTTTAATAACATTTTAAAGAATTTTCCGCAACTTACCATGGCATAGCAGCGTAGCTCCATTATTCAATCTTGGTATACCTAGTTAATATGGACTTGCTTCGTTAGATAAGCGAACTGTCTGCATATTATGTTTATTCATACATTATCCTTCGCTGGCTTCGGTTTCAGTTCGGCACTGCCCTGAAATCGTTGGGTATTCACCCCTTTCCATTGAATGAATATCAACCTGTTGAGCTAACGGTGTATGGCTTTGTGAAGCTGTGTGGCAGGCAAAGATGATAAATGATTGGACTGAAAGGATAGCCAAGGTTAGAAGACACGTTGCTCTCGTGCAAACGGACTACAATCAGCATCGCTTAACCAGGTTATCTCAAATATTAGAAGAAAGTTATCATTTTTAATGAATGGATTACAGAAAACTGGACTTTCTTCAGCATAGAATTGAATCTGAATGGATGTGAAGTTGTCGGGAAAACATTTACGATCAACGAAGAGCTGAAAGATTAAAAGAACAAGTATATTATCGTTGAGTGTGAGCCTGCCAACCCAACAATCACTGGTGGCAGGTTGAAGAGGATTCAGACTGCAGTGAGTGAGGGTTTTTCTAGCGTAAAGCTAGACCAAACACAAGTTACCTGTATAACTTCACCTGTGCATTACCACTCACGGAGATAACAACATTGTGTTTTCACCGGAAAACTCTTGAATTCTTGGCTTTTATCGACAGTTTATTTGGGCCCAGTAGTAAGTTTTTGGATTTTTTTATTCAAGTAGGACTCTCCTCTTGTTCAGCCTGACGTTTTTGTTATGTGTTGCCATCTCTAGTAAGTTTTTGCTGTTAATTCTTTTCAAAACGCTTGAGTTGAACCCACTTATGTGATGAGCGCTGCTTCGTTTGTCTTCTTAACGGCCAGTAGCGAAGCAGTTGATTAAATTGTGAAGGCACTGCCAAAGTGTAGCGACAAGAAAACCACATGTATTGTTGTAGTATTAGAAATTACTCAATCCTTAGAGCTTACCAAACATTACAGAACGTTAAATGACGTTAGTTAATGTTTTGTGAAATGTTTCTTCATGTGTTGCTCTTCTCCCAATATGCTAAGACGGAAAATAGACATGAGCACGCTTATCTTACGTGAAGACGAAATCATTGTTGTAAACTTTCGCTCTTTGCCATTTCAACACTGGTGATTTGCCATTCTTTATATCAGACAGTAACAGTAGTTGCGTAGTGTTCTTCTAGTGGTATGTACAAGATGTACATGTAAGAAACCAGGTGGTGCAAATCCCTCATCGTTACCAATGACTCGTGCATTTACCACTTACTTATAATACTAATAGTTTATTATTGTGAGCCTCTTCCTCAGAATAATTGGTCATCATGTTTTTTCAGCATTGTCTTACCGACCTTTTCCCGAGAGTATTCCCTCAAAGGTCATGCTGTTACCTCGTTTAACATGGAAATTACGTCAAAACAATTAAAGCACCTTGCTATTTATATTTTCAGGTCAGCGTATGCAGACATGTTGCACGACACAGAAAGGGTAGGTAATCTGGCATTTTCACATGAAAGTTCTTTATTGGAATACTAAATGTTGCCTTCACAATCCACACCATTTATGTGCAAGTCATAAAAAACACGATACACCTTGGAAATCAAAAGTCTTAACATTTGTCGCAAAGTTCCAGCAATCTTGTGTTGTTCAAGTGCAGCTTCTGGACAAGTATTTGTCAAAATCGTTACATATTGGTATTTTGCAGCATTTACTCCATATCCTGCATGTATTTGTAGAACAAGAAGTATTATGAAGCCCTCAGAATGGCCATCAACAAGATGCATGCCCAAGGGAAGAAGGCAGACGTACTGGACATCGGAACTGGCACCGGATTGTTGTCCATGATGGCTGTTTCTTGTGGAGCAGATTCAGTCATTGCATGCGAGGTGAGGATATTTACACCATATTTGTCTGAACAAGAGTGGATGCATGAAGGACAAATTTTCCTGTGGTGCACTATGTTTAAAAATGGTTTTAGCCCTTATTTGAAACTGCAAATATGTTAATAGACTTGATTTTTGGCTCATTTGGAATAATTGCCAAAGAGCCTATAGAATCATGAATTGTCCGTCATTGTCGTTGTTATTGGCATTGTCGTCAGTGTTGCCTGTGCACAGTCACCCTGAGTACACCATTGAAAATAGAGACTTCAAATTTTACACACTTATGCACTTATATCCTATCACATCCTAGCAAAAATTATGTTGCTGTGACCATTATTCTCAAATTGGCAGCCATATTTATTTTTCTTCTTTGAACCTTACTCCTGGACATGCAGTTGATGATACAGACTTCATATTTGACAGTCATATGCACCTGTATACCCTCTTCATTTAGGGTAAACATTTTATTGATACCACCTATATTTCCAGTTGGGCAGCCACATTTGTGTTTTTCATAGGTCACTTATTTAGGACTTAATCTAAGACATTTTATTTGTATCCATGTGACATGTAACATATATTGCCTTAGTATTTTGATAATGCCAAATGAGCTCAGGGCCATCTGGACCTATTTTTTTCTCAATCATAATGGGACTCTCCACTAATAACCCATTTGTTATTTTGTATCAATAATTATACATCTTTCAACATACAGAACTGAGGAAGTACATAGGGTAACTATGTGACATTGACTTTAAAAATAAAACAAGTGGGGTACATCACAAATACTCAGCGTCCATAATTATCTAGTCATCCTTCTCGTTATATTTTACAGGCCTTTAATCCGATGGCTAAATGTGCACGACAGGTGATCAAAGATAATGGGATGTCGGACAAGATCAAAGTGGTATCAAAACGCTCAACAGAACTTACAGTTGGACCAGGTACAGTGTATATGAAGTTTTAACATTGGAGGAAAATAACAAATGCCTTAGTAATATTATAGTCATGATGATATCGCTGACGATAACCTGTTTTGAGCAAGGAAATAAAAACACATCTTTGAAACGAGATTCAACTGCTGAAATTGGCAGTCTG
This sequence comes from Haplosyllis anthogorgicola, assembly GCA_038406195.1. Lineage (NCBI taxonomy): Eukaryota > Metazoa > Annelida > Polychaeta > Phyllodocida > Syllidae > Haplosyllis > Haplosyllis anthogorgicola. The sequence goes on from JBCAUI010104765.1 coordinate 7,605, forward strand.
TGAAACTAATAGGCTTGTGTGATTGTTTCACCTGAAGTAAGGATTTGATGGAACAAGAAATATACAGTTTATTTGAAGTGCGTTTCGACTGTAGCTTTCAATTATCTGAGTTATGCTAAGTGTGTGAGTGAAGGGAATGCATGTTGAGTCTAAGTAGCTAAAACAGATAGGAAGATGTGACTTGAAGCACAAGTGCATATTTGTGAGATAACAACATACCTGCACACGCGTTTAATATACCTGACTGCTTGCTTGGTGGTATGTGAGGTGAAGAGTCGATTACACAGTGTTACATGAGGCGAAGAGAGGATCCAAATAAACATGAGACATACTTATCAGATATTGATTTGATGAATTCGGCAGGCTATGATGTAACAAAGGTTGTCACATAACTTTCCAGGATCATATGTTTCTGCATTTGATATTATTTTCAACGTGGAGAACTTCCTGCGATTCATGCCAAATCTTGATGAAAGTAGATAACAAGATGTAGATCTATGAATTTGGTGATGAACACACAACGTGTTTTATTGACGAGAGATTCCTGTCTTCTTGGTCATAGAGAAACACCTCAGAGCTCTTTATGTATGAATTGTAGTCTTTGTGAGGTTAAATCAGCAAAGTAATATGTTATTCTACTCCCTTGTATTGACAAATAATATTTTCTGTGTAAGTTATCCAGATTGAATTATTGATCAGATGGCTTGGTGCATGTGGATAAAGGTATTTGTTGACATGATATGGAGTACATGTATTGGGCCCTTATTTACATATTGGTAAACAAACTGAAATCAGTACTGTATATGTTTTAGTAACCTATGGTATATAAAGAAAGGTATAGAAGCTGAGATTAAAGACGTATCATGTTGGGCCAACACAAATATATTGTATTATAAATAGATTGCAGGTATTAAAAACTGGTTCGGATAATTTTGCATGATGCGAGAAATATTACTTTAGGAACTTTTATCAAATTTAAGCCTTTTGTTGTGAAGAAACTACAAAGGATTAGTTTACGTTGAGCAATTACGTCTTCTTGCAAACAACAAGAGTTTATTACGCTTACCGTGTAGCAGTTTATTGGTTACACTGCTACCACAAGCAAAACAGTTTTAAAGGCCTGTGGCAAGTGCTATGTTTTGTTCGGAGGCTCCTGTGAGCTATCTGAAACGAAAGTAATTGCTGCAGACAATTTATCTGCGAAAGAAGAGTTCATCGACAGGCCGGCTCATTCTTTGCATTTGAAACCCAGTGTTTTGTGAGTGTCGATCAGTAAGATGTTTGACATCATTGACTCCTTTCAGTGTAATGGTTTTGACGGTCATGGCAGGTTACTTGGTAACAAAAGACAATCGTTTTACTTTCTCACCTGCAGTCCCCCTATTCGTGTCTATTTTCTTGTTTATTCATGATAGGTTTACTGTTTACATATGTTGTTCTTTGATTGCCCTTCAGGTTGCTTCGCCGCAACTACGATTTCATCTACAAGGTTTTCAGCAGCATTAACTGTACATTACACGATGTTTATACCCCAGAGAACCTTTTCCTAACCAAATGTTATGCCACAATTTGTGCGTGCGTGGCTTCAAGAGGACCATACCAAGATAGTTTCTGTTTTAACTTAGAAGAGTCTGTAATCGCAGTTGGGTTGCTTGCTTAACTAAATTTGACGGTGTGTAATTATGTCATAGTGGTATGAAGAATATCCCCCAGAAAGAACATTTCTGTGATTGTTGTTCCTGGCAAAAGTTCATTTCTCTTGCCGCTTGCGTCAGTGGCATAGTTATTCTGTTCGTAAAATATGAGCCGCATCACCTTCGCAAAACACGTAGACTAGATATTAACCTTGGCCTCAAAGTTACGGATTCCAGCAGGCAAACTTACCTGAAAGCCAACATTTGGTTCTATTGTTTCAATAGTATGGTCTTCATTTGCAACAGCAAATAAGTAAAATCCAAGAAAAACATACTTAATGGTTATTTCAATCAGACTTCTGGAAATGAAGTGGTATCTGGATGATGTTGTAATATAGCAAAGTGACTTGCTGCTTGAGTCAATAAATTTACCGTTAATGTAGTAAAGAGGGCTCTATGTGCTCTCAGTTATCACCCTCGACAATTAGACTCCTGGTATAAAAAGTAGAAAGTAAGGTAATGAGATCGTATGTTATTTCCGTCATGCTCTATTCTTAAACCTACCGCAATCAACATTTAAAATGGAAATTGAGAAATTACAGGCCTGCATTTTTCAAAGTGACATTTCTCATTTTGAATTGAAGAATGCAACCACAGAAAGGTACAAGTGAAATACTATATTCGTTTGCAAATACATGTATTCTGTTTGTCAATTTCAGAGCAAGTTTGTAATAACCATGTATGACATTCTGTGTACGTGTGTCTATTTAAGCTTTGAAACCCAGTGCACGCACAATATTTAGAATTCACCAATATTATCTTCACAGGTGGAGATATGGAGAAAAAAGCCAATATTTTAGTCACAGAAGTATTCGACACAGAATTGATAGGAGAAGGAGGCATCTCTACCTTTCATCACGCTCACATATGTCTTTTGGAGGTAACATTATCATTACCACACCATTGCCTACCTTTGGCGCATAAAGAATATTGCAATCGATTGCAAAAGAAAAACCAAATTACGTGCAATGCATCTGTACATTTTCAGACAGACTGTATAGTTGTCCCTTCTGCAGCCAACATGTACGTACAGGTGATCAATTCGGATTATGTGAAGCGGTGGAATACGTTTAAGCCCATCAAAATACCGGATAAAGAGGATATCAGACCCCCGGGTGATATAGCCAGTTGTGGAGGTGCACCTGGTCTGCACGACCTGCAGCTCGATCAGCTGGATACAGAGAAGTTTCAACCCATAACAAATCCTGTACATGTATTTAGGTATATACTGCAATACTACCTTTACATTAGACTCTCAAGTATCTATGTATTTTTAAATGGCACCGTCTATTGTAGAACATGCAACATGCAATGATCGATGTATTGTATCCAACTTACAGTACTTACTTTACGAATCTATTGTTTGTCGTCTTATTTTGTTTCCTTTAGGCCAGGCTTTTTTTATTTGTTGTATTACGTATCAATGGAAGAAATTTTTGAGGGTACATTTTTGTCATTTTGATTAAAATTCACAAAATTGATGAACAATTTTTCCAAACAATGTTTGTCAAAGTGACGGAAAGTGACGATTTTGTATTATTTGAGCTCTGATTTTTTTTTTTTTTTTTTGATTTCATGATTTCTGAGAGCGGCGGGAAACGTAATCCAACAAATAAAAAAAGCCTGGCCTTAACGACAATTACAAATTTACCGGGTAACTTGTGAGAAACATTGAGTACAGAGTTCTTTAGGAAATATGCAGTTTGTTGAGGGATACTTTGTGTTTGTTTTCGATGGTGATCAATATGTAAACAAAATCAGTCAATGCCTGATTATCAGAGAACACAGACTGAAATGTACTTGAGAACCTAAGATACACTGACATAACATTACCTGTTGTTATTGTCTGCTTTCCAGGTTTGACTACAGTGGCAAGGGTCCAATCGAATTTAAGGGGCGTAGTGTTAAGAAGGCTCCAGTACTCGGACAGGGTGGTAAATGTGATGCACTCTTCATGTGGTGGGATCTAGAGATGGATACGGAAAACAAAATACTTCTCAGCTGTGCACCACGTTGGGCCCATCCAACACCCAAAGACATGCAGGTGCAATTTTATTGTTTACCTAAACTGAGTGCAGCCGACTAAATCATTAACCCCGTTTTGTTAGAGGGAAAAACATGTCTAGTAAATAAATCAGCAAAGTGGTCACCAATGTACGTACCGCCGCCACTGGGCAACATTTAAACAGCAAAGTATGCAGCACCTTTCGGTGCATTTAAGTTTATTTTAAGTGCAGATGGTGGGTCGACTCCAGAAAACTTTTTTATAAAACTTTCTGTAAATTATAGTGGCGAGATCACTGGATGCAGGCAATATTCTATCCACCTACAAATGCCACAGTCCAACATAAGGATGAAGTAACCATTTACAGTTTCCACGACGAATACAGCCTTTGGTTTGATGTTCATAAAACAAACGGGTAAGACAAAAAAGTTTACATTGTGGTTGGGTGGTGAAATATGTAGACGAGATGTTCACTAACTTGCATTTTGGCTTAACTTTCACCGAGCACTTGGAATAGTTCCCAAGAAATTAGAAATATCAGACAAAATATTTATCTAATCATAGATAAACATAACAGGTAGTTGCGTATCTTATTACAAGTCGTTGTAAGCTTGTGCAATACATGTACTACTATGTTTACTAGAGATACAAACAAAGACATAGAACATCCCATATGCACCTGTGGAGCGAATATTGCATGCAGCAGACCTCGAATTGGGATGTTGAATGACGCAGAAAGGACCAATAAGTACATTGATGCATTGTGCAAGGTAAGTAAATGAAAGAAAGGAAACAGCCTTTCTCTTGAATGGGTGCCAGTCACTTACAGATAGTCACTAAATCGCTTAGGAAATCGCTTGTATAAAAGTAGAGGTTTACCCAAAAATGATCATTACCATAAGATGGTCTCGAGTTGTATTTGTTTTTCCGTGGACTTGCGTTTGATTCAATTGGATTGTTACTCCAACTTCAAATAGATATATTGATGATCTGCATTTTACATGGACGATTATGTTGATAACAAACGTTTGTACATTACATGGGTTCAGGGTGAGGAGGTTGTCAGTAAATAGTCTATTCTATCGTTGGGGATGGTGTAGATTAAGCATTGTCTACTGTGAAATCTAGCATTTTTACTAGAACGTCTCTTTGTGGGTTTTTTTCAGTTGATAGGACCAGATGACATCTGTTTATCAATCAATGATGGGGCTCTAATATCATTAGTTGCTGCCAGACTTGGTGCAAAGCATGTTTACGCTATAGAGCTGGAGAGAATGTGTAATATGATGCTAAAGAAATATGTTCAAGAAAACAATTTACAAGATAAAGTGACGGTTTTGGACAAAAAGCCCGATGAGTTGTCCTTGGTCGACCTAGGAGGTGCACAGGTATGAGTATTGAAATACATTACAGTGAAGCTTGTCATTTACGACCACCCTTGGGACCGATTTCTATGGTCGTAAATGACAGGTGGTCTTAAAACACAAGTTAATTTGAATGGAGTTGATAGTTTTGGTTCTGTAATATCTGGTCACAAATGACAGATGATCGCAAATGACAAATTTCGCTGCACATGTACTTTGTAACAATTCGTCTTGTTTGCTAGTCCTGACTCTTTCTTAACCTTTAACACGGAACCATTTAATGTTTATTTGAATATCATGAAGTTTAATAAATTACAGGCAAACATACTGTTGAGCGAGCCTCACTTCTACACCAGTGTGTTACCATGGCACAACATATTCTATTGGTATGCTAGAACGGATCTTGCGTCCCTTCTTGTCGAGAATCCCAAGGTAGGTGGGAAAAACTACAATTGTATATGAAATAAGTACCAATACAATTAGAATCATTAATAAGTACATCATGCTCTACAAAGAAGTTTGAATTAAAATGTTAAATTTTTTTACAGTTGCTTCCGTGTTGTGCAACCATGAAAGCCATAGCGGTAGACTTCAAAGATTTATGGAAGATCCGACACCCAATAGTCAACTGTGAAGGATTTACTTTGAACAGTTTCGATCATCTCATCGAGGTAACTATTCAATGGGTCATAACTCACAGGTTGTCAGTATTTGATTTTCAGATTTGTTCATTGATTTATGTGACAGGTACAAAACTAAATATTTAATTTAGACATTGACAGTTATTACAATTAAACGTAAGGCAAGAAACTATTTATGATATAATGGAGAGATTACAGAATTTATTTATTTATTTGTATAGAAATCGTCATCAATAGCTGATGAACCCGTAGAAGCACAGCCTCTATGGGAGTATCCTGGTAAGCCTATGACAGAAACATTTGGCCTCATGTGTTTTGACTTCACTCGACCCCTACAAGGTCTCAGAACAGTAGAAAGACAAGGAGTTATTCATTTTAATAGGTGAGTACATGGACGAGTACTTCTTGTTTTATTTGATGTGAATTTAAATTTGCCTGTTTGGTTAAAGTGTATCATGCAATATTTTTCGAAGTTTATTGTCAGAAAGCAAATCAATACTGCTCGTTCAAAAGTAATTTGTGTTTGTTGGTAAAGCTGAACTTGTTAAAGAGGTTTAATTACATTTCTGTAGCCCTGGTACGTGCAATGGAGTTGCAATATGGATGGATTATTTTCTGGATAAGAAAACAATAGTTACCACGGGACTCACTGCTACACCTCAAGCACAACAAAACCTACAATGGGAGGTCAACCATCGCCAGGGTGTGCACTTATTCAGAACGCCAGTTAATATTACTGAAGTTGGAAATGGAGCAAGACTTAAATATAGAGTACGATTTACACCATCGTCCGGAGAATTCGACTTTGATTTCTCAGTTGTAAGCTGATAAAAAGGGAAAACGGACAGAAGAATGGTGCTCAGATATATCACTGTGTAGAGATTCATGTAGTTCAAAGTTTACGATTAATTTACCACACCCGAATCTTGTAATGCCATTGCGATAAGGTGTAATTTACAACTGGATGTATAATAAAATACCAGAATGACCTACAGTTAAATAAAGCACTAGAATAGCCTACAGTTAAGTGCTATGTACATTTCGTTGATAAGCTTGTTGATTCTAATTGCTATGATGTAATTATTTTGTAAAAGTATGTCTTTATGCAAGTGGACTTTGCTTATATCTGTAAATATCGAGAATTTTATTTTTGCAAGAAATGGAGCACGTTTGTTTGTTAGCTGCTAAGAGGACATTTTAGATACACAATGGTTGTAAACTTAATGGCAGTAATTTGGTTTTGTAGAGTCTTGAACAAATGAAAAAAAAACAATATGGGAAAATATGTAAATGCGTAACTTTTCAGGACAACGTGATTTGCCGTTATCAAAGACTAAAATGAAAGGCATGAAGTAGCAGCAAACTGTGGGTCAAGTGTGTTTCTGTGAAGCCAACAGTTTCGGTTCCTAGATTGCGGATTTATTTTTTATTTGTGGTTCGTCTGGAAACCGATCATTTTTTTATGAATACACAGACTTTCAAATACTTTGTTCCGTTGAGCTGGTGAACATTTAATGAAAAAATAAGCAGCACCTCAATAAGAAACAACTCTATTTAGGAACGATACAGTACATTAATATATAATTTATTTTCACGAGGTGCATCGGACAGTTTTAGTGAATCGGGATGCATGTAATATTTTTGAAGGAATGGTCATTAAGGGCAAGATAAAATAACCTGCACTGAAACCTAATTTCTTGTTTTAACGTCTTAGTTGGCATTTTGGCCATGACTGTGATATTATACATTTATTCTTTGTCGAATAAAATACTAAGAAATTATCTTCACTAGTTTGTATAATGACAGAAATGAATAAGTCTTAAGATTAATTTTCTTGAATTGTTTTATTCAGCAAAAGAACTTGCTTAAAATTCCATTGAAACGAACCTGTGCTATTTACTTTTAATTATGACTATTGGGATATTTCTACGATTGCACCGTTTTGGGTAAGCCTGCGTCACTAAGCAGACTTTGCCCAGGATCGGTTATAACTTGCGGACCAGGACCAACCTGAAAGGAATAATAAATGTACGATATGAGAAATCTACGAAGCACTCAAATGCATTAACTTCACATATCATTAAATGAAATGATAAAAGTGATTACCTTTGTGTGTATTACATATTTAATCGCATCTGCTTTGACCGGGATGTTAATTGATTCCAGTAAATCCTGAAAATAAAACAGTATTTTAGTGAGGAAAAATTGACATTATGCATAGAATACCAGATAAAATTTTCAGTTTTAATTCCTTTACTTATGAGGACGAAAAGGAGGAATAAAAATGTTTGCTGTAAAAGCCAACATTTAATTTACAAAAGCCCCAGAAGGCCAGATTAAAGTGTGAATCGAATGCTTCACCCATACGTATTATTTTCATTGCATATAAAATAGACATGTAATTAGTTTTTGTTAACAAGCTTTAAAAACTCAACAAGAATTTTGTACCTGTGATATGTCGGTGCTTTGAATTTCTGGTCCCCTTATGAAAAACTCACTTTTATCGTTATTTGGGTAGAAATGCTTTACAAGTGACAAAATTAGAGGCACATCTTTTTCCAATAAATACAAACATGCATTTGGTCCGGCATCATATGTGTAAGCAACCTGGAAGGCAAACAAATCTCACTTAATGCAATCCAATAACGTAACCTTAACAGCAGTGCAGTGAAAATATTACACAATTAATTGCCGGTGTAACATATTGTACTCCATGACACAAACAAATTGTAGCTAAGTTCGTAACAAGTTTGAAGTATTAACATACCCTATTTTCACCGAAATGTTTATTTATAGCGTGACAAAGTCTCTGTATGTCTCTCGACGTATCTGTCATGTAGGAAATTGGTGGGTATGTATCGAAGCAAACCGCATGCATCTGATTGCTATCCTGCATAAATTAAATTGGATTGTTTTGAATGGGCATTAAATGAAAAGGGGAAAAAATATGTAGGGGAATCCAAGTTGAAACTTTCTTGTTCTTAATGGTATTTAGAGCAAAATTACCTTCATGGTCAGTTCAGAAAAACGTTGATAATTTTTGTTCAATATTGCTTCAGTCATTTGTTTCATTCGTTTTGGCACTTGCTTAATTCTTTCCCGAAGCAGCTCGCTTGTTTCAACAGACGTTTGCATTCCAGATGTACTTCCCGTGTGCTTCTTTCCGGTATTGACCTGAATCAAGCATGAATTTTTAGCTATTGCAAAGGGGAAAGATTAACATATGTATTTAAAACAATGTTTACTGCAAATGGACTTCATTTAATCATTGCGGTACCGATCGGTCAGTCAGACCTACATTTTCTGTGTCGTATTTTACATGTTCATTGTAAAGATTGTATTCTTATCAAATACAATTGAACGCTCATTATAGGAAATATAAAATGTGTATTTTACCACTAAAACAAGAATTCTCATTTCTGGCCAGTGTTCAGCTGTTGCTATTTGTTCAGCCAGAGAATCAGCTCCATCGGACTTGGTTCCCATTTGCCATGCCACAAAGCCACCAAGTACACTTCTACATGCACTCCCGGAACCTTGTCTGCAATATTTCAATTTACGGGTTTATTTTCTGAAAATTACGTTCTTCTGTATGTTAGTGTACAATCACATTTTTGATCAATCAAAACTGTTGCCGCAACCACTCAACTAATTACATGTAGTCAAATATTAGAACTTCATTTTTGCATACCTTGCTATGGCAGAGATGTCTCCTTGTACTCCATAAAGTTTCGACAACGTAAATACTGCAAGTATAAAAATAAATTTAATTTCATGAACTATTGAACCACATGTTTGTAAAAGCTCTTTTTCAGAACAAAATTTGATTCTGTAGCGGATGCCTATAATTCTTTTAGCGAAACTTGTTACCTAGACAGGCGTAACCTGCAGCCGATGACGCCAAACCAGCAGCGGTAGGAAAATTATTTTCAGAACAAATATGGATGCTCCAGTCCCTGAAAGATCCGTTTTCTTCATCGTCTGGATGTTTTCTCTTCACACACCTTGAACGCACTATAATTAAGCACACATACTCACTATTAAATTATTCACAAGCAGCTACTCATTTCGCAGAAACATTTTTTCATATTTTGCACTTGTGATAGATTATACAAGTGTCATTTTCCTTTGGCACATTGTCTGTTCCTCCCTCTACTTATATGCGTGCATTAACTGCATAACCAACAGTTTACATACCGGTACCTCTTTGAGGTATGCATGTTATTTATTTCAGAACTGTATAAGTTTTTAAAACTAGTACATGTACTTACTTTCCCGGAAAACGTTCTGGAGTCTTGCACTGTCGACTGACTGCTCCCTAAAATTTATAGAAGTTTACATGTATATACATGTACAGTGTGGTTCCACGCCTAATACGCGGGTAAATTACTTGAGAAAACAAATTAACCTGAACCGATATGCGATACTTACACTCCATTCAGCCACATGCGGTCCTTTGTAAATGATTTACATGCTGCGACAGTAGTTTTTGCACATAGCTACAAAATAAGTGAGAATTATTATCTCTCTTCTCCGAGGTCTAGTTTGTACATGTATTTAGTTTATTAGCTTGAAGCTAAATACATATTTGAATGCCCAATGTTCCAGTGTTGTCGCTACAGCGCGGCACGCGGGATTCCCGCACTGAATTGAGGAAATGTCCCCCACAAATTGTGGTAGGGGGTCACTTGTGACCCCCAAATTTTGGCTTTTATGTCTCGTAATCTTGAACAGTGATGGGGCATACAATAAATACATAATTCTAAAAATGTTTTCTTTACAAAAAAATTTCATGGCCCACAACTGTACATTCAAACTCATACCGTATTTGTCTTTTTTATGGCGCATGCACACTCGAGTTATTTTTTTAGGGGTGGCTTATTTATGTCACCCCTTTAACTAAATTGCGAACATATTTCAGGCCAGCAGCAAATAATAAACCTGTTACTTATGCATCAACTTCATACTTTTTGTCTAAATACTGTGTTTGACATGAGAAACATTTCATAATTGACCCTTCTGTAGACAGACTTTTCGTACTTACGAAGAATTTTTCCCCTCCTTTGAGCGCATCTAGTGCCGACTAGTACCTATATCCACTCAAGATACTGGGGTTGTTCTACTATGTGTGTGGTTACTTCTCATGTGTGATCTCAGGAACATCCCCTCGGTTAGAGGTTCCTGGCTAAGGTTCTATTAACCATGAAAACACTATTCAATGTCATCAATCCTTTTATTAAGCAAGATATTACAATGTTTACTCCTGACAGCCAACGTGACACCACTCTTATCCCTTTATAATCAGACCCTTGTCCTAACACTAACCATGGGCTAGTGTGCAGAGGTGTGGGCCAAGGCCAGTCCCACTGGAGCACACTTCAGGTATTCTGATTTGTGCAGTAGTTAGGTGCATACTGCAGTTCTATGGAACTGCTTTGTGCTGAGGCATCGCTGACTGTTATGCAACACTGGTTGCTGTGGCACACTGTAGACTCTTTTGGTCTACCTTGTGCTGATGAGTGACACACTGTAGACTCTCTTTGGTCTACCTTGTGCAGTAGAGAGGCACACTGCAGACTATTTCTGGTCTGCCTTGTGCAGGTGTGTGGCAAGCTGTGTTGACAACTTGCAACACTGGAATGTCTTCAAGTGTTAATGGTGCTCTCACATGGGGCAGCA